>PVJX010032268.1:0-20566 GCA_004027295.1 Dolichotis patagonum | reverse complement strand
TTTCATTGAAGAGTTTCAGGAGTGTTGGAATTAAGTCTTCTTTGTATTTCTTGTAGAATTCTGCAGTGAATCCATCTGGGCCTGGACTCGTCTTTGTAGGCAAGGACTTAATTACCTTTTCAATTTCAGTAATAGAAATTGGGTTATTCAGCAGTTTTACATCTTCCTGATCCAGCTTTGGTAGTTCATATGTATCTAGAAATCTGTCTATTTCTTCAGTGTTATCGAACCTATGAGAGTAGAGGTTTTCAAAATAGGTGTTGATGATCTTCTGTATTTCCACTGAGTCTGTAGTAATTTCACAGTCTCCCTAGTATGAGAGTTGATAAGAGTATATAAGATTTTATGGTAAGCATGAGTCCCCATCTCATAGCATTGAAGCCTTTCAATGTTTTCAATCATCAGTTGGAATGGTTTTATTCTGTTTTGTTTGACTATATCATGTGTGATGATATGAACAGCTGTTTTGAAGAAAATAAAACATTATGACAGCTATGACTGATTTAATATCTTCCTTCTTAGAAGTTCTACCATGCTTCTACTACCATTGGTTCTATCTATCACATTGTGTCTTACTGGGATTTGAATATGTGTGATAGTTTAAACAAAATTTTTCTATAGAAAATGAGATATTATAGTACCCATTGATCATTTTCTGTTATTCGCTTCAGAAAGCCCTGTAATTCTTTCACTCTATGCATGGCTTTATACTATTTTGTTATGTTTGATATTATTGTATTTGAAACTATGCTCAACTATAGCAGAGAAAGAGATATTGTGATAGCTACTGTTAATGTCCGGTTGTCTGAATGTAAAGTACTGTGTTGCCTATGTTGTCCTGTTCTGATCTGCTCTGTACTGCCCTCTTTTGTTTCATTCTCTTTAAACTAAAATTTAAAAAAAATGGGTAAAGTTAATCCACTGGGGGGGGGGGGAAACATGACTTGCAAAAATTTTAAATACTATAATGCCAAACTATTGACCTAGATATGGAAAGAATGCAGAGGATGTGGATCCATAGTTTCCTATACACTGCTGAAGGAAATATAAAATTAAGTTGTGTATTTGGAAAATAATTTAGCATTGTCTTGAAATGTAAATCCAAACTTCTCGTGCTTGCTTCAGTAGCACATGTACTAAAATCCTTCACCACCTCTATGACTGAACATTTCCATTCTTGACATACACATGTATGTCATGTAAACATGTAGAATCTCTTACACATGTATTTTCTGTGATATGGAAAAAAAGATTAATTCCATGATTTTTTAAATAATGAAATCCTGGAAACAATTAATTGTTCATCCACAGGAAGGCAGTTAAGGAAACAGCCACACTCACACCTACAAAAACAAAAGCAAGAGAATCATTTCTTTCCCTTTCTCAATCCCTGGCCTCCATTCACACAGTCATTTTTTCTGGGTCTTGAACAAACCAACCTTGATTCTTTCTCAGGACCTCTATGGCTCAGGAAAGTGATTGGACTTGGGTGGGTGAAGTAGAATGACTTAGGGAAGGACTATAGAGCTAGATATAAATATCAATGTGCTAGTTTTTGTACTAGACTCATAGGAGCTTATTTGAAATTGATTAATTTCTTAGCTAATCAGATTAATGAATTGAAAAATAATGAAAGTGTTTGAGCTGAAGAGTATGGTTAACCAGAGATCCTGGGGTCAATTCCAGAAGCTAAAGAAAGGCATAGAAAAGGAAAGGGAGGGGAAAAAAATCATTACCAATTTTCATTTTCTTTCCATGGCCCTGGCTCCAAAGAAATGACCTTCATGTGGCACATGACTGTCCCTCAGCTTTTGCAATTCACAAGGCTGACAAATTAGAGAAACCAGAGGTGTAACCAACATAGTCAACCTTTCTCACTGACCTTGACCTAGTGAGCTAGCAATCTACTCATGGAAAGCACTCAGGCAGGCCTCCAAGAACACTACTCAAGATTGGGAAAGATTTGTCTTCATTGCTTTTCTTCAACTAGATCTTCGTGTTAACAATTGAGACTTGTTCACAATATGCAAGGTATTTTTCCAGACCTTCATCTTCAGAGTGGTCCACGTCAGGCTGAAGGTGGTTTTCACTTCCCGAGAGCCAAATTCTTTTTCCTTCCTCCTAAGTCTCTAAACATAGGTAGTCTATATCCAACGCACTATTTCTGGGCCTCTGTGTGTCTCCTCAAAGACTGGCTGACCCACTTTCCAGATGGCACTAACACCATCCTTTCTCTGATCCACATGTCAGGAACAGAAGGCTGAGGAAATGAGACACTGTATCCCCACCAGGAGGGGAGTTCAGCTCCCAGTGTGAGGTGCACAGCAAGATCACAGAGGCCTTGCACCACTTTCCAGAATACCAGCTGCAATCAGCGACAGACAGCCTGGTCTCAGATTCAATTTTCCTGGACTTTTAATCACAGTAATGTTGAACTTACATAAGACTTACTACAATGTAATCTGACATATTGAGTGACTTAGGCTACAATGACTCTAGTAATTTAAAACTAGGCATAAATAAACTATTCACAAATTTGACACCAATAGCTATTTCTGGGATTCCTGCAGACAAAAGATGGAAAAAAGAGACAAGGTTTGTGAGTTTTTGTCTTCCAGAAGGACACAGGCCACTGTTGCAGTCCTTTTTCTCTAAAAAGGATTTAAGATGTAAGCTTAGTAAAGAAGGATATTCTCCCACAGTAACTTCATTATGTCTCTCAGAAGAAGGAAATAGCTATATGACATAGAGAGGCTCATATTAGAGTTCATTTTGAATACAAAAATATCAGGTCAGACTTCTAACAAAAGAAGCCTTACCAGCAGAGCCATTTTTAAAACAGAAGATACTGGAAAAGCACAGGTGTTCAATGACACATAGTGAGAAAGACAATTAGAGCTAAAATCAAGCTAGAAAAAGTCATATTTCAAGTACCTCACAATAAAAATTTTATTTCATGTGTTTGTTTAAAACTAAGCTTTTCACTATATTTCTCATTCCAAGTAAATTATAAATTGAAGTGAGAAATACAATGCCCCTTAAATAGAGGAATAGGATTCTAGACTTCATATGGTAGTTCTTTAATCACCAATAATTTTTTTTCTAAAATGACCTGGAGGTTATGAAAAGACTAGTTCTCAGTAAAATATTCAGGAATAGGTATTAACACTGCCAAATTAATCAATTCCTAAAAACCACAATGGAGCTTCCCAAAAATTAGAATAAAGTTGTTTTGTCCTCCAGTTTATTGCTTTTTTGTTGCACTGCCTCAAGGTGAAGCTGGCTTCCCCACCCTCACATATATGCCTCCTGTCATGTGTGCAGAGTTGGAACAAAGACCAGAGTAGCATTGGGCCACAATGTTACGAAATAGGGTTCTAGGCATTGAGAATCAAAAGGATACAATTTTCAAATTTTTTAAAATAAAAATTTCCCAATTCTGTGTAGTATACCCACCCAAATTCTTCTTTTGGAATCTGTTTTCTTACTCAGATTTGTCATTTGAGCAGCTGAAATAAAAACATGGCCCCCAGGATCTCCCACCTTGTGAGAAAAACACCTGCCACACTTTACTTACAGCACCCTCACCAAAATAAACCAATACAAATAACATCCAAACAAAGGTCAGAGGGAACCAGAAGGCAGCTGGAGGGGTAAGGTAGCACTGAGTGCTTGGCCCTGCCCCACTATTCTGCATCTTCCCAAGACCTCTCAGTTACTGTTCATCAGCTAGTCTTCCTGGCAGGTTTGACTTGTGTGGGTCAGGGTTTGTTTCTTTGTTGGTTTGTTTTGCAATACTTGGACTTAGACCCACAGCCTTCACACTGAGCTACATTCCCAGCCCATTTTCTATTTTGAGACAGACGAGGCCTTGCTAAGTTGCCTGGGATAGGGTCAAACTTGCCATCTTCCCACCTCAGCCTCCCAAAGTGCTGGGATTACAGACATCAGCCACCATGCCGACTTTGGTGGGCATTTTTTGTGTTGCCGTGGAAAAGCATTAAAGACAAAGTTTAACATATAAACCCTGAGGAAAATAACCAAGAAAACAGTTTAGCCATGTTAAGACTAGGTTGCTACATCATGGATTTAAGAAGTCCCAGCAACTGTTTATGATCAGGTTAAGCCCAACAGGGTTAAGAAGCCACATGAAGACTGGAGTAATAAATAGTATGTATGACTTCTTTCACACAGAGTTAAATAGAGACTCTGTTCACTTGGTCTAAATTTGCAGATCCTGATTCTGGGCACAGTCTTCATGACCCAGACTGACTAACACCTCCCACTCTATCATATACCTCTGAGGTGGCCAACTGGCTGGAGCAATATTATGACTTAACAAGGAAGCAAGTTGAGTGCATGCCCTTAAAGACCAAGCTGCACAGAGCTTTCACTGTGAAACACCTCAGGGAAAGCAGAGGAACCCCATGAGGACATACTCAAACAGAAGGCAAAAGTAGGCAGCTGTCACCATGTGTCCATCCTGAATTCTGAGTTTGGCTCCTATTCAACACAAAATGCTTATTTTTGAGATCTCACCTCTAGAAAACAACAGCCAGGTTGACAATCACTCAGATTTTGAAATTCCAAACTTTCCTTAATCTTTGTTTTTGAGTCACACAAGGAGGGATCTCGGTTAACAGACTCAGATGTTAAATCAATTATGGCTTTAGTTTAGTCACTTTCCTTATCACTAGGACAAAATGCCTAACACTCACAAGTGAAAGGAGGACAGGTTATCTTGGCTCACAGTTTGCAGAAGTTTCAGTCCATAGTCAGCTGTCTCCATGAAAGCACAGCATGGCACAGGGGCATGGTAGAGGAGAGATGCTTACAGCATGATGGACAGGAACCAGAACATCCAGAGGGGATCTAGGAAGCAATATACAACCTTCTAGGTCCTTCCTCCCCTGGCAAAAGGCCCACCTCTTAACAGGATTCAGTTATAATGCCCCTATCCAATCACTTTCAAATTTCTGCTTAGAATTGTAACAGAAAATGTGCCCCCCACCCCGCCAGTATACTTCAGTTTCTTAGTTGCCCAGATAATAGTTTCTGTTCTAGGTCAAGTTTTTTTTTAATTTAAAAAAATAAAACGTAACAAAATAAAACAGAATAAAGCCAATCAAAACAAAACAGTGAAAGTGGTACAGAACTTCAAAACAGGACAATAGTAAATCAACAGTGGCTACCATAGTGCCTTTTGTTTTCTTCAAAATAGCTGTCCATACCATCAGACATAGCAAAATCAAAACAAAACAGAATAAAATCAATCAAAATAGAATGTTGAACAAAACAAAACAATAAATCAGAACAAAACAAAACAGTGAGAACAGTATTAGATTTCAAAAATGACAGAAGGAAATCTTCCAGATTTGCTATATTGCATACTGTTATTCTTCTAATAGATGCTCAAACTACCAGCCTTAGGCCTGCAAAGTCAATCAAACTATACAAGCATTTAGTTGTTTTTGTACCACTATTGCTATCAACTCAGTCTGTCCTCCAAATCAGACGGTTGACTCACAGGAAGTGTGTACTGGCTTCTCTCTTCCTGGGCCCCACATTGTTTGTACTGCTTATGGGAAGGGTGAATTGGTTTCTTTTTGTACTCCTCCAAGACCTAGCATGGCTTCTGCTGACTCATGGGAAAGGTGAACTGGCTTCCAAATGGTTTGCATGGATTACAGGAAGGGTGAATTGGCTTCTTGTTTTGCTCCTCTCAGACCCATCATGGCTTTTGCCACCAGTTACTTCTAGTCTCTTAGAAACAGCTGATCACTATGATGCATAGCTGGTTACTATAATGCACTTTATTTAAGCCAGTCCCCAATTGACAAGTCATTGTGCCTCTGAACTTCCTGCCTACTTATCCAATACAAGCCCTCAACCACCAGAGATCAGTTCTTGATATTTTGTGAGTGATCCTGATCAGTGCCAGTAGATGAAAATAAATCCGCCTCCAAATCCTGAGTGTCATTTTGTGTTTCTGCTTGCCATTACATCTGTTATGTCAGCTGGGAAGACTGACCATGCTGACCTCTTTGGTCTCTGGTGGTGTCCCTCAAAGATGGAGCATGAGCCTCTCCAGGTCCCAACAAGAAGGTGTAGCCTCAGTATTTCTCAAGTCCTCTTGGAGGTCTGGAGGAGGTTCCTGGTTCTCCTGCTCAAACAGCTCATATCATACCCCAAAGGGAGAAGGATGTAATCGGTCTGTCTGTCTGCCTGCCTGCCTGCTTGTCTGATTCTGGTAATACCTCCAAGGGCACTCCAGTTAGTCAGTCTGTCAGTCCTGCTAGGTTTGAGCAGAAGAAGAGTTCAGTCAACTCTTATTAGTTAAAGCCACCCTCAAGAGAAGGGGGTTTGGGATGTTTAACCTATGAGTGCCTGCTGATTGAATGTGTGAATGAGTGGACTGGACAGTGTAAGCAGTAGACTGCTTCATCTGTGCTGTGAAGTACTGGTCACAGTGGCTGATTGGGCCCTCACCTGCAGTTGTTTGGTGATCAACATATGACATAATGGAGGCCTCACATCCTCTTTAACTAAGAAACACCTAAGTCCCCACAAGGGACACAGCCAGATAGGCATCTGAATGATCTCTTTCTGAGGGGCACCCACCCTTTTTCCGTTGTGCCATCACCATAGGGAAATAGAATGGAAACTGATTAGTTAAAACCCACAGTCCTAGACTTCAGGAAAAAGGGTTTTACAGAGTTAAAAATGAAACCAAACTACTCCCTTCATCTCAAAGGAAACAAAGGGAAAAGAGGCCCATTATTCTTGAGAATTTCACCTTGCCACCCTTACTTGCTGCTGAAAACACCGCCAACACCTACTGATTCACTCCCCACTCCTGACCCATCTACTTTCAGCTCATTTAGCATGTTTCAAGTTCATGCCTACATTTGGCTGCAGAGGCTTCTCTAAGACACCCCGATCCAGGTCAGAAGGCATCATCTAACACCCACCTGAGATCACAATCAGCAATTTTTTCTAAGTTACACATTTTGGCTGAGGAAAAATTAGACTGTCAGCCCTGACAAATGAGTTGTGCCCTGTCAGGCCTGAATAGATAAGACAGACTGAGCTCTGTCAAACTGGGTATCCAAGAACCTGCTGTCATTGCAAAAGTTGAGGGCAAACCTATGACTTTCTTGGTAGACAATGGAACAGAACTCTCTGCCTTCAAAAGTTCCCTCTGTTAAAAAGTTTCCATCACCAGGCAACCACGACTCTTGTGCCTCTTCTTCCAGGAACAAACTTACAGCCTGAGAGGACATTTCTTTCATACCAAGCCAGTCAGTTTCTCTCTCATGTAACTCTGCACTTTCAACTTTGTCTATTCCCTTAGAAAAGGATGACACCTGCATCAGCCTGAGACAGATAATTGCAATCCTGAAATTCTAAAAACTCTCCTCCAAGAGGTATGAAATAAAGACTCACCTTCATGCCTGGCCATCAACCATACCACCTCATCTTGACCCCTGTTGCTGCCAGATGTCATGGGAAGCATAAACAGACATCTAGCGACACATCAACCTGATAGACTGTTAGTCACCTTAAGCAAGATCTCCATGCCATCAACAACACAGAAAAGATACCTTCCTCTGCTCGCAAGTTACTCCCATAAACTCTTTCAACTGGGAAAATCCTGAGATAAAAGGCAAGCTCACTTAGATTCAACTTCCATAAGGGGTTAAAAACTACCACCTTTGCTCCACACCTGTGTCCTGCATGGAAAGAAAGCCATCCTAGTTGTTCAAACAAACCAACAAGAACATCTGAGGCTCTCCGATTTAGCCCGAACCACAAGAATTTTATTCTGTTCTGCCCAAGGACCCTGAGTCTGACCTGCCTATGCCGCCACTGTCAGTTCTGTCTCCCGCACTACAGCCTCCTGTTCTACTGTCAGCAACTTCATCTGACTCTGTTTAATACTGAAGAGCCCACTGTGTTTTAGATGGGATCCAAGCTTGGTTAAAATCAAAAGTTCACGCCTCTGGTTGATCTTGAAACTTTGGTGAGCACAGTCCTCTCCCAAGCATGTCCAAACTGGGTAAGTAATGTGACAGAGGGTCATGAAGCCTGAGATCAGTACTACCCTGCTCTCCTGGCAGACCTCAAAGAGGGAGGCAAGAAGACAATAAATATGTCTAAAGTTACTAAAGTTAGTCACTGGAGCCCCCACTGAAAAGAAATTCTGCCAAAGCAGATCCTGTGAAATGATGGGCACTTTCTCAAACATTAATTCCTATGCATGACTGAGTGACCTATATCTCTCCTTGGATGTGACCAGCCCCCTTCACACTCAGGTCCACTGTCTCATACTTATATTGACTCTAACTGTAACCCAGGGAGAAGAATAACACCTACATCAGCCTGAAATGCCTGATAAACATAAACTTGAAATTTTGAGAGAATCCTTTCCAGGAGTATGGACAAAGGACTCACCCCTGGTACTTGCTATCAATCATGCCCCTTTGGTGATCGAGCTTTGTTCCAAGGCAACCCCCACCTGCATTAAACAGTACACTATTCCTTCCTGTAAACCAGTTCAAGATCTCAGAGCTGCTAATGCCACCACAATTGCCTTCTGTGTACATTGCCTCAATGTTCTCCCACCCATTGCCTGCTGATCCACCTGCCTGGACCTGAAAAAATGCCTTCTTCTGCCTTCAATTCACTCCTGTTGACCAACCCATATTCATAACACACCTGGGCTCAATCCCAAACTCAACCTCAAAAACTTTTTCATCTTTAAAAAGCACTGCTGATTAATGACATTTCTAAACTGCCTGCTAAAAAGGCATAAAAGCTCTGCTACAATAACTGACAGAAACGGATTATGAAAAAAAACTATAAACTTTTTAGAGATGTTGGCTTTTATAAAATCTAGATCCTTGAGTTCACAAAAATGATAATGCTAACTCAGACTGTCAGCCCCTCGGAGCACCCATTAGCCTACCTGTGCAAAGTACTTGGATTTCATCACTAGAGGCTGCCTCACCTTAGACTGAGACCTAACTGTCCAAGTGCCACATTCACGTGCTGTACTAGGGTGGACTGTTCTAAAAAATTGACTCCCTGAAAGATGCTGAGCACACCCTGTTTACAGATGGAAGTAGCTCTGTTAGGAATAAAGGCTTGACATGCCGTGATCACCTTGTACAAAATTATTTTTGCCAAAACTGTCCTGCAGGGATGACCTGCACAGCTAACTTCTTCTGACTGCTATTTGGAAATCTATCACCAATGATGAAGACTAATCCAGTCCAGAGGCCTAAGTCCTCTCCAGCCCCAAATCTTTATCCAATATTGCTAGAAGATCAAAGTCAGACATACCACCACCATTTCTTTTGCAAGCTCAAGCTGCTGTGCTGACACCCATACCCAAGCAGCCAGCTCAGGCTTTAGTGTCTGTGTCACTGGCCCTGACCTCATACATTATACTGGACTCTATATAGATAGAATAGGTAGGAATAAAGCATAATCTTACAGAAACGGCTTGGAAACAGGTAAAAGACCAGCTATCTTTGTAGACATTCCTGCACATATATATAACCCATATACATATTAACTGCCTCTACAAGTTTCAGAAATAGAGCCTTAGAGCTGCTGAAAAATTCAATTGGACAGCTCCGCCAAGGCTTACTCTGATGAGACAGTGTATGCACAAGTGAAACCTGAAGATATTCACGGGGTTGCTCTGTACCTATTCCCCCTGATTTTTTTGTCATTTCAGGCTACTTATCCCAGTCCTTCCTTTCCTGCCCCTTGCTAGCTGTGGTTTTGTTAGCTGACCTGAATTATGATTACCCCAGTCCTTACTTCCCCATTCTGCTGGCTGGTTTTAATTAATTAATTAATTTATTTTGCCTTAAACTTTATGGACTGTTGCCCCAAGAGAATAGAACAATCAATCAAACACTTGACCACGATTTGATGAGCACCCAAGGCACAATGGACACTCTCCTAGATCAAATTAACTCTTTCATTGCCTTGCCAGAGTTATGTTACAGAACAGACAGGCCTAAATTGTCTCTTCCTAAAAGTCAACTTAGAGAAAAACTCTGTAGTAAGATAATCTTGGGGACTTTGCCTAGAGCCCATCTTAAGATCACTGACAATCCTAAATTCTAGTGGGGTCTTATCTCAAAAGATCACATGTAATAGGCCCAGCAAAGATTTTTCTGGGGAAACTAAAAGAGGATAGAAATGTAGCAGAACATGCTCCCCACAGCCAGTATATTTCATTTTGTTAGTTACCCAGGTAATAGTTTCTGTTATAGTTCTGGTTGCTTTTTGTCTCTTAAAAACAGCTGGTCACTGTGATGCATAGCTGATCACTATGATGCACATTGTATAAACCAGTCACCAATTGACAAGCCATTCTGCCTTTGTACTTCCTGCTTGCTTATCCCATAAAGCCCTAGACCACCAGAGATCAGTTGCTGATATTTTGGGAATGACCCTGATCAGTGCTTATCAATGTGTCTTAGTTACTTTTCACTAGTCGCTGAGACAAAATACCTGATGCCCAAAGTTGGGAAAGGAAAGGTTTATTTCTTACAGTTTTTGGAGGTTTCAGCCCATACTCAGTTGGCTCCAAGGCAGGGTGGCATGGTGGGGCCACAGTTCATGGCAGCTGCAAACTGCAAGGTGGAAACTGGCAAGACAGACACACCTTCTTCCTGCCATTATATCACATCCTGGCTCCACCGCTAGGAGGGTGTAGCATTGACACCACCAATCCAAGCACTAGTCAATGAACCAATCACAAATGCACAATGCAAATACATGAGGCCTGGGGGCCACCGACATAAACCATGACACAATATAAATAAATCTGCCTCCAAATCCTGGGTGTCATTTTAGTGTTTCTGCTTGCTGCTGCAAAAATCACGTGAGGATTTAGGGCATATCTAAATATAAACCATAACAGACTTTTAAAAATTCTAGAAACCAAGTTAATTTTCACTTTATATTTCATCTCAGTGAGCAAATCAGAAATTCAATCTCAACCATTCTCATAAGGTCTGCCTTTCCTGTGCCAGATTAGTTTCCTATTCCAGTGCCTCACACGTAACAAGGCATAGGGATATGTAGTCACAGGGATGTGTGATTGTACAGACTCAGACCTGGAAGTTCTTTGATACATTCCAGGCCTTATGTGATCCACAGGGAAGATGAGCTTGATGTGCCTGCAATTTAGGGTGGTCAGATACAGTAAAAAAACAAAATACTATAATGTCCAGCTTTCAATTTCAGATAAATAAGTAATTATCTATTGTAAGTATACTCCAGGAAATCTCTGGATCATTCTTATACTAAAAATGTATTTATATTTATGTGGATTTAAAATTAACTGGGCATCCTGTAGTTATCCTGGGCATCCTGTAGTAACCCTACTAAGATTTCACCTGCCAATATGCCTCTCTGGTATCGTGCTGCTGCTTTGGGGCACCACCAATAAAAAGAGGCTCTGAAACTGTTTATCTGGGGCTATGAACCTCTTCTAATACTGGACTGAGGAAAGTTGCTTTCATGGGGAATTATCGTTCTCATTGGCTTCAGACTGAAACAAGACCAAGGAGGTGCTACAGAGGTTCTGCTCTCTGCCTGCCATGTACTTACCCTATAACAGCGAATTACAGTCTTGACCTTGAAATGGAGGAGTGGAGCAGATAAGGTCTTACAGCATTCAACCACATTTTCTTTTCTTTTCTTTTCTTTTCTTTTCTTTCCTCTCCACCCCCTCCTCTCTGCTTTCTTTTTTCAGTATCAAAAGAAAATATTGGAAAAATGTATTTTTCTTCAGGTCAAGATTTCAGGCAGTTCTGAAACTATGAAAGAGATTTTTAAAAAATACATTAACACTGGTAGAATCCCAGGAAGTCAGGGGTACCTTAGAGCAGAAATACAAAAAGACAAATGTTCTCATGTCTCAGAAAAGACTTCTTTTTATCTATTTTATTTGTATTTTCAAGACTGTAGACTGTTCTATACAAATGTGATCTCACTATAACTGAAAGAAGTTACTAAGAAAATGCTCATAGTTACAGATTTTTTTTTAGTAAGCATCTAAGAAAAGTTACTAAGAAAATGCTTTTTGTCTCATAGTTACATATGCTTGTTTTTTTAAAAAAGGCTTTACTTACTGTACTTGTATTTAAATGTATTATTTCAACAAACCCAGGGACACATTCTAAAGAATGAGCAACACAACTGTACAACATGTGTATAGAAAGATGTTACTGCAGCATTGTTTATGAAAAAGAGGGTGGGCCCATTTAAATGTCCTTCAGTCAAATAAACTGTGCCACAATTACCCAGGATAGTTGTTAAAACACAATATTTTATTCATCTTTGTATTAGAATTCCCACATTATGAAAAATAAATTAAAAGTTATGAGGAATAAACAAGAACATGTAAAGCTGTCATTTTTCAGTGACAGCATAATTATATAAACCCCCTAAAATCTACAGAATATTTAAATTAATGAGTAAAATTAACAAGGTAGTCAGATGCGTGAACAATATATAAAATCAGTTGTATTTTGATACTAATCTAAATAGTTTAAAATAGAATATCTGTTTAGAAGATATGGAGCAGCTTCAAAAAAAGAGAGATGGGAGATTTGTAAAGATGCCACACAGAAAACTACAAAATGTTATTTACTAAATTTAAGACATCATAGTAAGGGAAAGACAGGTAATGGTCATGAGATAGAAGATTCACAGTACAAAAATGTCAGTTTTCCTCTGACTGATCCTAAGAGGTTCAATTCAAGTCCAATGAAAAGCCCAGAAGCCATGTTGTATGTTGATAACTGATTTTAGAGCTTCAGTGACTCCAAAGAGCCAAGCATAGATAAGATGATCTTGAAAACCAAATTCTCCCTAAATTTCCAGATACTGAAATTTATTACAAAACCATGGTACCTAAGACACTGTAGTGTTGGCTAAAGGATTGACAGAGACCAATAAAATTGAATAGAGTTTGAAATTAGACCTACAGATATGGTCACCTGATCACTGACAAAGGTGGCCCTGCAGAACAGTAGAAATGAGATAATCTTTTCAGTAACTGGCTATGAGTCAGCCGGATTGCTCTGGTCCATATTTAGGGGAGAGTGCTCATTCTGTGTCTCAGTTCCCCTTAAGTACTTTGAGTGTTGATATCCTCAGTGCAATGTTCAACCATGCAGATGGTAATGGAGTCAAATGTGCTATCTGCATGAGTTAATATTCCAAGTGTGTCAAGTAAGAAGAAGAGAGGACCAAAGATCAAGATGAAGGGACTGCTACCCACTATGGGATAGGAATGAGAAGCTGACAAGTCACAGAGAAACCACTGAGTGGGAAGAACCAGTACAGTTTTCCAAGATTAAATGAAATGAGATGTGGGACTTAGCTTCAAGAGCCTCCAGACTAGTAGAGGAAGCTGAATCTACACTGGAAAGGATAAATATTCTGCAGCAAACACCAAGGGAATGTTGAGGATAGAATGGGTCATGGAGAAAGAAGCAAAGACTTGTCTTCATTTAAGCAATAGGGACCTCAGCTTTCCCACTTGAAAACTGGCAGCAGTATGATTGATTCCACAGAGTTTTGGTGAAAAATCAGTAAGGTAATTGAAATTCTGGCTTCAGGTGCTGGCTTGTAGTAAGTAGTCAGCAAGATATCACTTTTATTTTAAACTAATTTCAGCTGCTGCTGAAGTTTAGCAGAGAACCATGAACCTGAACCATGGACTCCAGAGGAGACTTAATGAGTGAGGAGGCGTGGAGTGATCACAGTATAGGCAGTAAGATTCACCTTAAGTTCCGGGACCATGAGTGAGGTTGGTGGCTGTTAAAGTGAGGGGCTCTTCAGGTAATGTTTGTTCAAAATGTAAAGTTTTTTGAGTTGGAAGGCATGAAGGTTCGATAGTAATGGGATTCTGAATTTTGGGGGTAAGAAGTTTGAACTTTGTGCAAAGGTTAATCCTGAACTTCTGAAGACATGTGACAGAGGGTAACATAATTAAAAACAACCTACTGAAGAGATTATAAACCAACAATGGGAGTAGGAGAATGTTAACTCACTACCTCGAATATGGGTAGATGTGATGATAATAGTGAAAATAGAAAAGATAACCCTCAAGATGTATCTAAGAGAGAAGGTATATTAGATATGGGGGGGGGTGTATGGGAATTGGGTGACCCTGTTTTTCATACCTGGGTTTAAAGTTTGGGTTCCTTAAATCGTAGTTGTATTTGCTTAGAGTGCTGCAACAAACCACAGGATTGGTGGCTTTACAGAAATTTATTTTCTCACAGTTGTGGAGGTCAGAAATGGAAGGTTAAGGTGCCATCAGGGTTGATTTTGGGTGAGCCTTCTGTTCCTGGCTTACAGACAGATGCTTATAGACAGATGTGTGGGTCCTCTGCACCCACACAGTCTCCGTCCTTCTCCCTTGGCTTCTTGGCCAGCTTTCCTCCATGTACTCCTCTGCCATGCCATTCTGCTTTGAAGCCAGCCAACCATGGACTGTAACTGTAGGCCAAAATAAACCTCTGCTCCTTTAAGTTATAGGTATCAGGTATTGTGTCTCAGTGACAATGAAAGTGATTAAAACAAGTTTCAACATATTAATTTGGGAAGAAAGCAATTCAGTCTATCACAGTGATGTTATATGCTACTATAAGACCTAGGCAATATGAAGTGTGAGGGAATGAGGACTCTTAAATATGACCTCTGTAGACATTTTGCCTTTGGACATGATGGTGGGTTAGTTTAAAGATATCCAACAGAACACCGAATAATGAAAATGTCCAAAATAAATAAATAAATAAATAAATAAATAAAAACTAAAACATTAAAAAAAAAGAAAGAAAATGTCCTACATCAGTGCAGACATTGTTCATTATAGTAATCTCTAGTTGCATGTGGTAAATGAAATTTAATTATGGATCATAAGACTAAAGAAGAAAAATTTTAAATTATATATATATATAAACATAAATTTAAGCTGTACTAAACAATGCAAGTTATAACAAAAAAGGGGTTTCATCAGTAACTATATCTAAAGTGCCTTCCAAATCCTAACTGTATATTGTATCTATTCTACTTCTTCCAACTTTTGTTATAGAAAGAAAAACTGAAACTCTAGAAAGATATACCCCATCCCCAGATTAACACCATTGGTTGCTTACAGATCTTTAATAAAGGCTGGAGTGTTTTGATGGTACTCAGGAATGTTTAGCAGACATCTGAAGACATGCCACCAGAGTTTAGAGAAGTTTTGTGTCAAGGATTGAGATAAATTCTTGGATGGCAATGATGGTTGCAGCCATGACAGGGGATATCATCTAGAAAGACAAGGGTATAAAGCTCTGCATCAGGCCTTGAAAATGCACCAAAATAGATGGGAAATAAAAACAAATGAGGAAAATAACTGGATTTCCATATGCCAAATGCAAACCATCAACTCAATAGCCTCCAAGTCATTACCACCTCAGCAGATTTAAAATTTGTCACCAGGAGAAAGATGCAATGCTAAAGAGCAAGAGCTCCTGCTGGCTTAATGTCCCATCTCTACCCAGTAGCTGGGTGACCAGAGCAAGGCCTTACCCTCCCTGTGCATCAATTTCCTCCTTTGTAGCTGATGAGAGGATTAAGCTAGATAACTATTAAGTGCCAGAGAAGCCGTGGCAAATAATACACATTCTTTAAGCTTTATGTAAAAAGTAGAACTTGAGTGGGGAAGGAGAGAAGAGAAAGGGTGTGAAAAAAAGGAATTAAGATGTGTTACGTTCATGTACCAACTTCCCACAAGGAATGTAAACATTGTGTACTACACAAGTATACTAGTAAAAAGAAATAAAGTAACACTTAGAAGAAGAACTTTATTTGCTTCTAATCTGGTTCCTTCTCCTGATGCTTCTGGTCTGACATAATAGCGTTACACTTTGTCTAGCCAATATTTCACAAACCTGAGTCACTTTCAATTCCTCCTTCTTTGATCCCACATCCAGTAATTCACCAAGTGTTATTAATTTTGACTCCATGGCTACCATTTCCTGTGTGTATTCATCAGCATTCCATCCATGTAACAAATAGTAAAGATAATGTGCTTAATAAGAGAGGTTAGTTGAACATGGTGGTGCACCCTTGTAACCTTAGCACTCTGTGAGTCTGAAGCAAGAGGATCTCAAGTTCCAATATAGCCTGAGCAATATGGCTTAGTGAGCCCCTGTATCAAAGTAAAAGTTAAAGGGCTGGGGATGCAGCTCGGTGCAAAAGGTCTGGGTTCAATTCTGAAAGACAGTGGGAGGGAGAGAGGATTATTTTGACTTAGTTTTAGTCGAGGCTTGATTGACACTTATTTTTGGGCCTATGGTGGCACATGATAGGAGGAGCACACAGTGAAACAAAACAGCTCACCTCATAGTCAGGGAGCAAAAAGAGATTAAGGAAGGGACAGGGACCCCACAATCTCTTTTAAGGCCATGCTCCAAATGACCTGGAAATCTCTCATAGCCTCATAAATGTTCCATGATCTACCTGTAGCACTACCTTGGAGAATAAGCCTTTAGCACTGATCCTTTGGGGGACATTCAAGATCAACTCTATAGCCCCATGACCTCTATGCCTGCTGTCACTCAGCTCCTCAGCACCTTGCTTGGACCACAGACACCTTGGACTTTCAGCCAAGAGCATCTCCATTTCCAGTGTGCTCTCCATGCCTACTCAAACCAAACCATGTACCCATGGACCCCACAATGGCTGACTGAGACCACAGGTAGTACCAAACTCTATGTAGTTTTCCTATACATAAAGACCTATAACAAATTTTAATTTATGCATCAGGTTCAGTAAGAGATTAATAATGATTAGTAATAATACAAAGAACAATTACCATAGTACACTGTAGTTAAAGTTCTCTACTGTACCTATCCTTTTTGTCCCCAGAATGATGTGAGATGATACAATGCCTAAGTTAGGTGAATAACACTGGCACTGTGTCATAGCACTAGGCTCCTACGGACTCATCCCATTGATCCCCAAGAAGCCTTCTGAATAGTGTGGTGAAATCTCTACTATTCCTCTCCATCATACTTGGGACTACCATCCATGTTCCCTATCTACCATGAGACATTTGGTAGCCATCGAGGTGATCAGATTGACTGGCATGGAATCACGGCCCTTGCATAACACACAGAATGGCATACAATTTAAATTTACGAGTTGTCCCTAGCTAGAAGTTCCCATCTAATATTTCTGAACCACAGTTGACCACAGGTAACTGCAAACACAAAAGTGAAAGCATGGTTAAGAGGTGATTGCATCTGTAAAGCATAGGCCACTTTGTAGTCTTCCTTAGCACTTTCTTTTGGCAGGCAGAATTAAGCTGGTCGTCCTCAGCATGGCATTGAAGGCCCGTTACAATGGCCTCAACTTAACTCTATATGGAGTCTGTTTTTGGATTTCACTTTTTACTTTGAACCTAGAACATTGAAATATGGATCAGTACATTTAAAATTTTCAAAAGAAAAATTGTCGTATGGCTGTGTGGCAGCTAGTAGATGAAAGGAGATTTTTCATTTAGCTCCTAAAGGGAAATGCAAAATTCTTCATTAAACCTCACAGACAAGTTCCTCCTCAGCAAGATTGCGTATTCTTTTTTGCCCAGGACAACCTCTCTTATTACAGTATCATATATGTGTGTAGGGGGAGGTATTTTGTATTGAAACCAAGGCCTTCACACTGAGCTACATCCTCACCCTTTTTAAATTTTCTTTTTTAAAAAATGTGTTTTATTTCAAAGAGAAAAATAAAATAAAACAAAATTCAAAACAACAATCAGAGGACACAATGTTACATACATTGCGATTGCCATCAAATCACTGGACTTTGATTATGCTGGACTAATGAAGAAGAGAAGGTTGAATCATAAATTTTAATTTGGGCTTCACATTTTAAAAGTTCAACTGGGTTTTATTAATGTAGCAGCACTGTTTGCATTTTGTTTGAAAAGACTTTCTGTGTAAGAGCCAGAGGCTGAGGCTTATATATATAGTTTTTAAAAAAATAGAAATAGAAAAAAAGGGTAGAAATGATACATAATTTCCAAAAAGAAAAAAAATAGGGAATTAATACTAGTTAATATACTGCACATTGTTATCTCAGAACTAGTCATTCAGGTTACAAAATCTAGATACAAAAGTGATCAACTAAACAATGACAGCATAAAACATTCTTTTTGATAAACTAAAAGAGACCAGTAGTATAGTTATCTATCTAATGCACATATACATACATAAATTTATATATGTTTACCAACATATATACAATCTTTTCCCTTCTTCCATTTTTCCTTTCCCCTATCCTAGTAGTTCTGTCCTTTTGAGTACTTTCTTTCCCTTTCATTATATCTATTGTACATTTTGGATCAGTTTTTATTATTATTATTTATTTTTTACACTAGAGAGATGTGGGAGGTCGAGGTCCTGAGGTCTGGCTGGCTGCCCTGGCAGAAGAGAGAGTCTGGGCACATGCAGACTTCCCATTCCTTGGCACACCAAGTAGAGCATCCCTGCCAGGGCCGCCCCGCTGGGAGCCTACCCCGCAGTGCATCCCCACCTTCCCTAAGCCTACTTCCGCCCTTCCTGAAGCTCCATCCCGCCCTTCTTCTGCACTCACTTCTGCCCTTCCTATTCAGTCTATATATACTCCTGCATTTCCGTAATAAAATCGGATCCGTGCCATCAGCCTGATCTCCTGAGTTGTCTCTCCGTGGCCCCTTGCCAGTCCCCTGCAGCCCCAAAAAGGCTGCAAGTGGCGCCCCACGTGGGGCAACTGTGCCTTCTCAGACTTGGTAAGTGGCCCCCACCCACATCATGGGGCCCATGCTGCGCAAGAAGCAGCACCCACAGACATGGGTTCTTGCTGCCCTCTTGCAGGCTGGGCAATGCAAAATTGCCTATTCCATCCTTTCCCAGTATTGGGAAATCCTTCTCCTCCTTAATCCTTGGCTGCACACTGCCTACTTATGGGAACCTCAGACTTGGACTTGGCTCCTACAAGGAGTCCAAGCAGGGGAGCAACATGAGGGGAAAGTCTTTCCCCTGGGGCCCCAACCTGCTTTACTTACCATCCGAGCATGTTTGATGGGCTCGGACAACATCACTGGTGTCAATGCAGAGCACTTCCGCTGTTAGCAGATTTTGCAGCTGCAGTAACCGCAGGGGTCCATCCGTTACCCTCGACTTAGAGACCGATTTTCTGCTAAGGCAGCAGGATCAGGTAAACTCAGTGGAGGAGAGGGCCTCCATCCTGCCAAATATCTACCCTTCTCTGGAGCCCTTAAAGGCTCCAAAGATGGTGCCGAGAGAAGAGTCCCCACGCCAGCTGAGTTCCCCACGCACTGACAGGCCAGAACCTCTGCCCTGTCAGACGATGAAGGCGGAACTTGACAGGGAGGACCCGCCTGCCTACCCAGCAGCGCCACCTACTGATGATGATGGGTCATTACACCCTAAAGGTCCATGGAAATCCTACTGTCAGACAACTATAAATAGAAAATCTCAGTCTACCACTACTGAATGGCATGATTATTATGAGGGCTTGTGCCGTACTCGGGATAATCGGGCAAAACATTGGGAATGGGAAAAAAAGGTAAATGATGCATTTCCTGTTAATTTACATCAGAATCTTGTTTGCCCTCTGAGCTGGTATCCTCATGAACATCCCACCTTAAAGTGCCTCCAGGAGGCAGTCAAGGAGGCCGGCATCCAAGGACCTTTTGCCCAACAACTCCTTGAACTAGTCACTATGGAACTTAATTATCCCACTGACTGGAAACAGCTAGCGAGAGCCATTTTTAGTAGCAGTCAATACCTAGACTGGCTGGCTATCTATAAGGATGAATGTGAACAACAATGTGCCCCAAATGCAAATGTGGTTATTTGGGAGAAAGACTGCTGCTCTAAGACTGATAGATATGACAGCCCTTTAAACTCCAAACAGGGCAACCCTCAGCCCGTCAACAAAAAAGGGACCCAATAAACAACAAACATAACTCATAGCTATAATTAATGTAAAGGATTGCTTCTCTTCCATCTCTGTACACCCTGAAGACCGACCAAAATTTGCCTTTTCTATACCCCAAACTAACAACAATGTCCCTTGTGAGAGATGCCATTGGACAGTCTGCTACAGATTTTTAAAGGTTACTTAATAGAAACTGCTGCTTTCTGCTCCTCTCCCTGCCTCTTACAGGCCCCCATGCAGGGGAGGACACCAGACAGACAATATAATACTTACAAATGTGAGTGTGATTTATTTCACTAAGCACTTGGAAGACAAGATGGCGGACTTGTAGGTAGCAGGAGAGAGACCCTCTCTGAGAGAAACAGCTCAAATGCCAGAATAAAACACCCTGGAGAGACCCAAATGGACAGAGATGGACTCTCACAATCCAGGAAGAAACTAAAGTGCAAAAAACTGCTCGAATATGAGGTCCTGGGGCTACTATTAGTGAAGATAAGATCAGCGAGCACAGTGCCCTCCTCGAGCT
>PVJX010032267.1:0-20555 GCA_004027295.1 Dolichotis patagonum | reverse complement strand
GTATACAGGTAAGTATAAAACAAATTAACATTGAAAAAATTATGTACAAACTGTGTCCCTTTATTAAATGAAGTAAACAAAGTATTAAAATTAGATAGAATAAAGATATATAATCATATAGTTCAAATGAAGAATAAACCAAAAGATAGAAATGAAATAAAAATTATCTTACAGGAGGAAAGTGATTAGAGGATTTAAACATAAAAACCAGACTTCAGGGAAAATACTTTATGTCATATATTTGATTTAGAACTATGTAAATATTTTGCGAAGTTATGAAACCAAGACGGTAGTGTTTAAGTAACATTACCCGCTAAAAGGAAGCCAGACTTTCCCGAACTCCAGGTGAGGGGCAGGGAATGTAAAATCAGACTTGAAAGATCTAGTTAAATGAGCAACCAATATAGTTAATTAACACTGCTGAAGTTAGAACAAAGAGAATTAGCCAGCAATTTGAAGAAAGTCTTCTTGAATAAAAATGAGAGAGAGGATATTCTAATAATCAAACCAAGGTATAAAAACACAGAAAACTTCTTAAAATGTATCAGTTCATAATAATACAAAATCCTCATTGATGAGACACCATTCTAAATAATCTCATGAAATGAGTTATTCAAAAACTTAGAGTTTTAAGTAAAAATTAATAGATTTTTACTCAGAGGTCTGTGAGTTTCCTGCAGGTAAGGACAATTTAGCATGAGTTTGCCTGTGCTTGACATTAAGTAGCAATGAAATGAAGACCACATTTCTATCATCCTCCTGAGGCCAGCAACAGATTGCTGAGTCATGCTCATTTCACAGTAATGACAGTATCATAAAAAACAGTCCAACCTACAAGTGGGTTTCAAGCCTCTTATGGCTGCACAGCCTCTAGCATGCATATAACCAAAGTGTCACAACTGAATCCAAAGCCACAGCACTGGGTTTTATGTCTTGGGAATACTCCGTATCTAGTAAAAGGAACTGAAAAGTAGTGTAGCAAAAAGTGTAGACAGAGGTAGGAAAAAGAACAAAGGTCAAATATTCAAACTTTCACAGTTAACCTGTGGTGCCTTTTCTTAAGAATCAAACAATATTCTGAAAAATCAATTAAATAAAATAATACTTAAAAAATATTGATCCCTCCATTCAAGTAAAAGACTTGGATCAAAACTCCAAACAGTTAATGGGCCAGTGTGTTTCTTCAACTAATAAATGAGGAAGAGATGATAGAATGAAAGTATTACCATGACAGAATGCTCTAGAATGAGAATATCACCCAGAACCACCTATAATGATACTCTATCACTCTACTCATTATGTGTCATTATGTGACTGTTGGATGAAACTAGTAAAAGAAAAGCTTACAGAAGAAGGACATTGACAAATAATAACAGATTTGTCAGGAAACAACTGAAAATCAACATAAGCAGACTCTCAGTAACCAAAGACAACACATTTGAGTATCAATGAACAAAATAAATATAATTGATCACATCCATTAAAATATTTAAATGAATGTTTCACAGAGATATTAAAATCAAGATTCAAATAGGCAAAAATAGCACATCAATGACATTGAATCATGAAAAAAACCCAACCCATTATCTTACACAAAGGGAAATACTTGTGCATCTATCCAGGTATCTCTACATGAGCTGTAACTCAGGGTAACCAAGTAGTGAAAGTGTCCTTTCCTACTAGTATTTTCAGTTAATAAATTAAGATGGACAGAAAGAGTTGAATCCCTACCATTCTACAACTCTAAATCCATTAGTAGGTATAGTCAAAATTATTAATTACTAATATAACCCAAAAAAGGCAAATATTATATGTCTCTTGAATAAAATTTCTAATGTTACCTATCAAATAATGTCTCCAAATCTGATTTTAATCGAATCTCTGTATCTCACTTATAATACATGAGATACGAGACAGAGAGAAACATGTAACAATGATACAAGGGAATGAAACTCCCAACCTACTCTATCCGGTAGGAGCTCCTGTTCTCTAAAATCTAAGAATGAATTTTAGGAACAACGGAGATTAAGAGCAGAATACATTTACTGAGAGAAAGCTTCTGTCTGAAGAGGGACAGAAGGGGTCCCGAGTGGGTTGCCCAGGACTCTGTCTTTTCTAGGAGTAAAACCATGGTGGGGGAAGACTGGGACCTCACAAGGCAGATGGGCATGAGGTGGGACCTAACTATAGTTAGCCAATAAGATCAATAGTTCAGGTAAAATTGATTACATTAGGGACAAATGGGGAAGCGAGTCATAAAAAGCAGGCATTCTTACGGAGCAGTGACTCTTCCCTAGGGGGATGGGAACTATTTAGGGTATCAATCCTCAGGATATGGGTGCATTTGTTTGGTCTTTTGTCTTGAGGCCTAGCCCACAGCAGGAGGCGTTAGTCCCCCGCCCCCCAAAGTTGCTAGGTATCTGCACTGGGTCCATTGAGGACCTAGCCCGGTCCCATTGCCTGTATTTTTAACTAACTCAGCTGCCTCCAACAACATTACATGGTGTGATAAAATTTATGAAATCTCAAGTATGGGAAGTAGCAACATAGAAACTATTCAGAACAAATAAGCCCTTCTGTGAATTGATAATAGTTGAAATACAGAACACAGAGGTTTTTCTTTCTAGTTTTTTCTTAAGCCAGACTATTTTGTTTGAAAGCTAAGTATGTCTTTTAAAAGATAAGTCTTATCGTGGGGTTAGAGGTCCCAATTATTCTTTAAAATGCCTTGTTTGAAATTCAACATGAACATTTTCTGAATTCCCTTTAAATATTCTATACAGTGCTATCTAATATCAATAATGTTTGGAAATTAATGACAAAACGGGAATGCATTCTAGTTTCCAAGATTTTAAGTTAATGTCTCAAGCAGACTAGGAACTAGAATTCCTAATTAGGAAGATGCTGCTTCTTTGAGATTAAGTTGCAAGTGTTCAAAAGTACATGCTATTGTCTCACGCTGGTAAAGACTGGCTACAATTTAACTACTATCAGTCTCAGGAAGACATGAATTATGCTGCTACTCTCAGATTAAAACTTTGTCTTTTCTGCACTCCTCTAAGGTTCATTTCCATGACAGTTGCTGTGTATTTAACAGTGGCATGCTTATGGCTGTAAAGGCATAACACGTGATACATAATCTCCAGAGAAAGTAGAAGAATGAAACTGCAAGTTCTACCTTTGCTCAACTGTAACTCATGTGATCCATCATGCTTATTCCATTGCTTTGCTGGTTATGAAACTGAGGTAAGCAGTCATATGTTCTCCTACATTTGAAAAGGAAGCAGAGTCCTTGGAAGATAGGATCATCTTCCAAATTATTAAACTAAAGACAAGCAAATCATTTATACACCAAAGATTAACAGATAAATAATCTTCCGCAGGTGATCAAGGCTTAGGATATAGCAGAATTTTATGGGAATGATGGTTTGAAACATAGATTCTCAGTTTATGTTTTGAAGTAGGCCTAGTAATGTATCTTTTAATAAGAAGTGCAAGTGATTTCTATGTGTATAGTTCCTGCAGTATGATTATCCTAACAACTAATAAGCTGATACATTATGAAAAGAAGTAGAAACAAGAATACTACCTTACCTCTTCATGAGATTTCAATAAAATATCAACACTCTGAGTGGTAATATTTATAAGCATTTAAATTGTTTAATGTGTATAATATAGTCTTAGTCTGGGTATTAGTTTTACAAACAACAGAATACTAAATCACTACAAAGCTAATATAATTTAAAAAATCAGCTATTTATAAATCCTGCAATTGTCATATTTGGTATACCAAATAAATCCAATTTAAATTTCCAAACTGCACAATTTAAAATTATATAGTTGTGAAAGTTCCCTAAAAACTTGAAGTGCTTTAAAGATCTTTAGTCCTAAAAATGCCAATGGTATTCGCATTATTTTGTCATTGTTTTGAATACGGCCAGACACAGTTTCTAGCCATTTCGTACCAAACAGTTCTACTTAGCTACACTGTTCTCTGCCGAAGAGAAACACACAGCTGAGAACTGTTATTAGAATGTAGAATAGCATTTCTCCAAGCATGATTCTCAGACCACCTGCAACAGAATTAATTGGTACTCTTTCTAAAGTACAGCTTCTTACATCCTCTCTTACTCATGTTCAATAAGGAAGTGAACATCTCATGTCATAACTTCCAGTCAGAGATTGAGATCTACCTACCATGTAAGCCCGGTATCTTTCCTTAAACGCAACTGAATAAACTCTGACGAAAACCTGTACTTTTGTCTGTAGTGACAAATGAAATTCTTCAATGTAGGGGCAGGGGTCAAGTAAGGAGAATGAGGCAATTTATTTGGGTGCAAAGACTTAAGAAATTTAAAAAATAAAGGCAGGATGCAGTACTGGGCCAAGCCATATTACATATCAGGAGAAGTATTAACCCTTTAAATATATAAAATATGTAATACTGATTTTGTCCTTACTGACAATGTTTCTTTTGGTTCACCCAGGTTATCTTTGCATTAACTTTATTTTTGTAGTGCATTGAATTACTTATTTATCTCACTGAGTCTTCAGCAATCTCTGTATTTCTGCACCGAAGGCATATGTCTCACAGCCTTTACAAGCTCCAGCACTGCTCCTGCTCACTGTGCAGAATGTAATTGCCACGGCTGATCACAAGTGTGCTTGGTGTCTACACAGAAATGGATTATTGCCCTCCTATTGTATTTTCTGGGTATGTTACCGCCTAGGGGTATTTCCAAATTTAATGATATCAATTATTATATAGTACAGTCCACTAAACTTATGTTTTCCTAGACTGAGATTGAAATGGGAGGGCTTTGAAGGATATGCTTTGATTAGTCACTTTTCAAATTACATGATATATCATAAAAATAAGTAAGTGGGTAGCGAATGCAGTGGAAAAAGAATCCTGCTGAACTGTATCCAGGTTTTGATGGAAAACAAAAACACTGAATTAGCAAAATTATAGTTCTCAACAACTAACAGTGTCTTCAAAGATTCTATTTTACTGTTATTACATTTTGGATGGAAGAGTTTTTCTAAAGAAATGCTTTCTGAAGTCTGATGACCAAAAAGAAGAAACTTAAGCCAACTATTTGATTGTTGACTAAGTACTTGTTGTGACATATATTCCTAGAAGCAGATTTTGTCATTTGTGCTCTCTCACTATTGCAGTGTTGCTATTGTCTTTACTAGACTGAAACAGCTTGTTTAAAACCTACACATGGCAGGACTCTTTTGAAAATTGTTTGTTTAAATATGGCACAAATTTGCAGACCAAAAAGTAGTTAAAAAGCTGAAACATAAACTGAAACTTAGCCTTTTGAGAACAATTAAAGGAGCCAAGATTCATAACAATGTTGGTGACAATGTCTTAAAAGTTTCCAGAAAAAAAGAACAATTAGTGTTGTAGATGTTCAGTATCCTCTTATCTGAGTGCTTCTAACTTCCTGTTTAAAAAAAAAGTGTCATTTCAATTTTCTACATTGAGATTATTTTATCTTTACAAGCACACAAAAGCTATAAAAGTTGTTACTTTCAAATGAATATGTTACTGAGAAGATTTCAGGTTGGGATCTAAAGGAAAGGGTTTTTTTCTACTTTAATTGATCTTATAAGGATTACAGGGTCATAGATCACATCAGTTTTATACAGTAATGCATTTCCCTTTCTCTTATGAATTTCTATAAAATGTAAAACATTATATATAGTGAATAAAAGATATACTCATGTAAGAAATAGACATTTTAGCAAAAGAAATAACAAAGTTCTAGAAATTCCATATTGTTTAAAGATGGGATACTTTCTTTTGCCTCATGCCTTTTTTGGCAATATAATAAGGGAAACTTACAATTCCTGTACACGTCTTACTCACATTTTGCCCAAAATTCTATTAATCTTTCATTTTATGTAGCCACAAATTATGTAGCCACAAATAGAAAATGACAGATAAGATGGTGAACTTAGAATTCTAATGTTTTATCTTGGTGAAAATTACATGTAAATCATAAAATCTAAATGTTTTCTCTACTGTTGTTATAATATATAAGTATATTTTGTAAGTGTTGCTGATAGTCAATCACTACACAACTTTAATATTCCTTTTTCTTATCCTCATATGCTATGTGTGAAGTGAGAGTGCTTTGCATTGTTTACCAGTGTGAGTCTGGAGATAGAGGATGTATTCATACACTGCAGGTTACACAAAGCAGATTGTTATTTACAGAGCATGGGTGGCAAGGGCTGATGGAAGCCTGAGACTGCTTGTGAGCCATTGCCTGTGGGCTTGGGGAACTGAGCAGGGTGGACAAAGTCCACTGGAGAACTGTCCTGCACTATCCAAGACTTAAATGTACTGAAAAGATACTGAGATTACCCATTTTGAGTAAGATATCATTGCTTTTTGTACTGTATTAGGGTTAGACATTTAACCAAAACAATAAAACAAGAGTTATATATGTCCATTATTAATATAAAGGAAGAGATGGGTGTGGTGAGACACTCCTCGTAACCCCAGCACTTTGGAGGCGGAGGCAGGAGAACTGCATGAGTTCAAGGCCAACCCGGGCTACATAGTCAGTTCAAGGCCAGTTTGAATATTATAGTGAGACCTGTCGAAAAACCAAATAAACAAAATTAAAAGTAATAAATAAGTAAATAAGTAAATAAATAAATAAAATTGTGAATGAAGTAATTGCACTTCAGTTATGCAGTAATTATAATGAAAGTAAGTGACTCAATCTGAAATTCAGTTGAAATATCTTGTAATGCCCTCTTCATATTGTGATTATTTTGATTTTGAAAGTGTCTTCATTTTGATCATCTTTAAAAAAAAGTACTTATGCATATAAATTGATATTCTTCTTCCTGTTTACATTTTTGTATCACTTGTATTAGTAGAGGTAAGACCCCTATCCAAACTGATATCTGTCTTAGGATTCATGGATATTGCAAAGCTTCCACTGTGCCTTAGGGTTAATTGAGAAGGTATGTATTTACAGTGATTTCCTAATGCTAAAACACAGGCTGTGATTGCAGCAATAAACACAGCATCTCTACCTTGTATGCATTTCTCAGTAAAAAAAAAATTGTATCACTTAACTTCATTTATTTTTAGTGCAGACTAAGTTTCCAAGTTAGTGTGCTCATTAATATTTAAGATATGGAAATATGTTTGTTTTTGATGATCATATATTTCCATTATCGTTGTTGCAAAATGTTTATCAGTTTATGGCATGAGATCATATTCATGTTTCCATATTTAGATTGCCAGAAATTCTTGCAATCAAACATAATCATAAACAGCTACCTTCATTTCACAATTATCTCATTGTTCTGAACAGTGAAAGGGGCAGGTGTTAAAATCCATCACACATCGCTGTAGCCTAAAATTGGTAGATTTCCTAAAGTGAATTAGAAAGAATTAATAAGAGTTCCAGTCTTTTACAAAAATACTAGGTCATTCTGATTAATATTAAATTGCTTCAAAGTCAGATGCAGAAGAATTATTTTACTTTCTTTCCAAAAAGGAAATTATAGTCATATTAAAAAACAGTATACCCATCAGATCTAATGATTAATTATAAATACAAGATTTGAAATACTTTATATTTATGGGATCACTCATTAAGGAATGACATTATAACATCCCAAAACCGAGTTTCCAGATTTCTGAATCACTCTTGGTGAAGTTCTTAGGAAAAAAACCAAAAGAATTAACAAATTTTGTCATTTACAGTTTGCCAACCACTGTGATATGTGTACTTGAACACTTGTAGAGAGCAATGTATCAGGTCGGTCAAAGTCTTAGTGTTGAGATTGCATCCTTCCTCACACTGGTGTGTGCCTTTGCCTCTCTTGCTTAATCTCTCTAGGCTTCACGTTTCTTACTGGTACAGTGATCTAAATCTGCCTCTTAGGGTTGTTGTAAGGTTAAGTAAATCAATGCAAATAAAGCACTGAAATTAATGGTTAGCGTGGAGTATACACAATTAACATTCAACCTGGGCATTATCCTCAGGATGTCTTACAAAGTGTGGGTCCTGATTCTCACATTACTGATGAGGAAACACATGCTCAGAGAATTTTCATACGAATAACAGATGGCCTCAAACTTTTTAATAAGTTAAAACCTTTTATGATTAAATTAGATTATGGTTGTTTTCATTCTAAATATATATTGGTAGTTTCCCATCTGTAGATTTATTGAAAAAGAAAACCCAGAGATTTGGGTCTGTCTATATATTCTTTAGACTACATAGATCTGCAAAGGGAATTTATTGCACCAGGGGCACAAAGAACTATTTGTTTTAAAATTTTGGGTGAAACATAAAAGTGTTCACACTTTTTGGAATCAGGAAGGTAGAGAATACAGCATAGGGAAGATCTTGAATCAGTAGAAACATTGTGTAGCAAAGATAAAGTTCACACAGGCAAATGAACTGAACTAGACAGTTGTTCGGATCTGCACTGGCACACAGGTACCTCTTTAACAGGTCCCCGGTGAAAAGTGGGGATTTGACCTACATTAATGCTCTCTGAAACTCTTGCTTCCACCACTGCGATAACTGATTGCGAACACAAGTGATCCTGAGAACATCATAGAGACTTGTTACATTTCAAGTGGGCCCATGAAAATGGGCTGTCCATTCTGCTTTCTTTTGCAATAAGCTTTAGCTGAACACGAATTTGAGTGAAGCTTCCATGCTGTTCACTCCATAGTTCATAGATAATTGGTAGAAAAAAAATTCAAAAAGATCCTGAATCAAGTGATTATTTTATTTGTTCTATAATCACTTAATGGCTTCATAACTTTTGGTAAAATATTTTTCTGAGATCTGGTTATGTTTCATTTAAAATTTCATTTGTGTTTATAAAACCATGTTAACAATCAGTATTTGATTATATATCTAAAGCAATCCTGTGGAAAAAGCTGGCAATCACTAGTTGTCATATTTGATAGTGGCCTGGATTTCAAGGAAATACCTTCCACTGGGTCAATTAGAATAGAGTGGCCTTGGAGTAAAGAACAAAAACCTTAGACATTACTTAATGCACACTTCTAAGTATTTTTTGTTCACTTATTAAATACACGAAGTGGAAGATAATAATATATCCATTTTACAGATGAGGTGACTGAGGTATCATAAGGTTAACTATCTTGTCAAGGTCACAATTTGTAAAGGTCAGAGATGGAATTTTATTTTCCACACATTTAAGCACTCTTCCAAACTGCCTTTCTAAAGACAATAAATACATTAAAACTTGCGGTTCTTGCCTTCTAGTTATTTAGATTCCCTTACAGAAGTGTGTTTAATATAAGGTTATCAAGAAATGAGTTCTGTTTTCTTTGGACGGAAGTGAATATTGCATTGGGAATGTATACGATTTTGGTGCTCTTGCATTTGTCTAATTCTTACGTTCTTGCTTTATAGGGCCTGGAGGTAGCAAACAACGCTTACCTTATAGCATTCGAGGCTAAGGTTATTGGGTTTGTGACGCTGAAATAAAAATATCTCCTGTTTCTGCTTCAAAACTAACCCGGGGTAGAAATATAACAGGAATAGGAATGTAAATGTCCACAGAACTCAAGCCATCATTTAAAGCCACAGACTCAGACTTTGCCACCTAATCTGCAAGCTCCCTCCGAGTTAACCCCTTCGTTCCCGGCCAGCACTGCGTTCTGGGCATGCCCAGTACACGGTGAGGACCTCGCAGTCTCACTTTTTCCAGGTTTTACCAGCTGCAAAAGGAAGGAGGAGAAGGAGGGGAGAGTTAAACAGGTAGAGAACTTGGTTCCTCTCAGGATGCCCACGGCCAAGGCAGAGCGCACAAGACTGGAGGACGAGAGGCTGCAGCGACCTGCACCTACTCGGAAGCCGGAGCCCGGTCTCCAAGTGAGCGCGTAAACCCGGTGAGTCCCTAGTCCTTTTGGCACAACTTGGGCAGAGCGTGAAAATCTGCTGTGATCCCTCGGGCCGGAGATCCGTAAGGGGCGGGGCAGGGACAGTGGATCTCGGACTACAGGCTTCTGCTTCAGTCCGAGTCCCCCGCACTGCATCTGAATCCCCTCCCTCAGCCGTTGAGCCTCCCCGGGACCCCTGCGCCTCCCCGCCCGCCACCTAGAAAGCCTGAGCTGCGGGATCGCCTCTAGCAGGGTCTGGGCATGCTCAGTAAGCTGCGCGGGTCTCCGGTCTCCCTCTATCCTCTCCAGTCTCCGGGTGGGGGAGGGCGGAGGAGGGTGGTGACAAGTCAGAGGCGCTTGCAGCAGGTCCCCGCCCAGGACGGGCTCCCCGGCCAGGGGGCGCTGCCCAGGTAGGTGGAAATCCGGCCTTGCCTCCGCACCCTGGCTGCCCAGGTGGAACCCCGGCCCCGCTGCATCCCTGCTCCTCTGCAGCATCCCGGGCCGCCGCATCCGCTCCCCTACAACATTCCGGCCCGGGGCGCTGTCCGTGGTGCTGCGCAGAGCCAGCTCTTCCCTCCAGCTCCCGGGCACAGCTCGGCGTCACGCAGCCCGGCCCTCTCTCCCTCTCCTCCCGCTCCTGCTCCCTCGCTGCACGCTCTCCCCACCCCGCTCTCCGGGAGAGAGGGAGAGAGGGAGTGAGAGAGAAAGAGAAAGAAAGAGACACTCAAGCCTGACGCCTCTGAAAAGGCAGCAGCAGTCGCCTTGTCCCTAGACCGTCAGGAAACCGCCTTCACCGAGGCATGCTTCGGGCTCGGCGGAGCTAAGGGGGAAACCGGGCAGGTAAAGCAGCTCAGTTGGGCTGGGGGAGGGGATGGGGCGAGGCGTCTGGAGAAGGATATCTCTTTCTCTGTTGTAACTGAGCCAGCATCTGCCACCAATGCAAGGCGAGGATTGGGGGGTGGGAGGGTGGAGGAGCGTAGATCTTGGTTGTTTTGCATGAAGGCTTTTAAATGGCAAGAAGATGAGGTAGTGGACCCAGGGTAGTAACTTAAACGATAAATGCAGTGATTTATTAGCAAAAGAACAAGTCGGTTAAAAATCAAAGCAAATAAATAAAATATATCTGTTTCCTCATCCGTCCACAGGACGCCTATGCTTAATTTGTGCAATAGACTCCAGGCTCTAGGAAACTGCACCGGTATTAGAGATGCAGCTGGGCGGGAAAGCCAGGGAGAATTTTGGGCGTGCACTGGTATTGAGGTACTTTGCAAAAGCCTATGGCAAAAAACATAGGCACTTCTAAAAATTTCTCCCCTATATTTCAGGTCCTTTGTGAAGATATATGTTGAAGGTGCAAAGGTGTGTGTGTGTGTGTGTGTGTGTGTCCGTGTGCGTTTATGGACATAAACATTACAATAAATGCAACTGCAGATGATGAGCATACTGTATTGATTCTTACAGTGACTTGGGAATGAATTTGATTCTAGAAATGAAAGAAAAGATTAATGAGGCTGTTAGCTTTTGAATTAGAGCGCTTGTTTTGGCTGCAGTAAGACTGTTTTTTCCGATCCTTCTATTTCATTCCCTAATTTGTGAACTTACCAGGTCTTTCTGACACCTAGAGAGAATCCTCGTTTCATATAAATACAGATATTTCCACACACAATAAGCTTCATCTAAGGAGTAGGAGAGCCAGTTGACCTCCCTTATGGTAGGAATATAGTCTTCTAGGATTTCCCCTTTTTCCTCAATTAAAAAATTGTCAAGGTATGAATCAGTGAAGGAGGGCAGGAGATAGGAGTGAAGGAGGTTATGCCATGTAAGATTAATTAATAAAATAATCAGCCTCCACAGTCTCACACACATATACGCAAAAAGGGTTTTCTAGTACAGGAGCTGGAGAATGAGCTCAAAGCACTCTTGATTCTAAAAACAGATTTATTTTGCAAATTACTGAACACTTAGCAGATTCCTGACTCCACTTTAAAAAAAATGAAAGTATAGTGAATAATATACTATTATTGATGATTTTTAAGAGCACCTTTCTTTGGACTTGGCACAAGAGTAGACAAGATATGACTGGAAATTGCTGATGGCATGGAATGTATCAGCCATAATAAATAAGCAACTATTTTTCTTTTCTTTCGTTAGTGGACTCTGTGTGTGTGTGTGTGTGTGTGTGTGTGAGTGTGTGTGTGTGCTGGAGAGAAAACCAGTCATCAGTCTCATCTGGGAAGGAACTTGAAGTGGGATCCCCTGGCTTGGTGGCTCTCAGCTGACACCTGTAGGGATTGCTCTGAACTGAAGAGAAATGCTCTCAGCACTCTCCATGGAAGAGCAGCAGCACAATGCAGTGTCATAAATTACTGCTAGTTTCAGCTTGTAGGGAAAAAAGTGTTAATTGGATAGTGAGCTTCTGTGTCCAAGCAATAAATTGTGTGTGTGTGTGTGTGTGTGTGTGTGTGTGTGCTGTATTGTGGAGAAGACATGGAGAAGTGGTGGGGGAAATAACATAACCAAATGATACATTTGTATTTTTTTCAAGATGTGAGAGTAATTTTTTGTTAAAAAATTACTTAGAAAATAATCAGTATTTATGATTTCTATAGCATTTCAAGAGCATGTGAGATTATAGTTGAATAAAGAGAGGTGATTTAATAGAATAGTGGCTGGTTCATCGGTCTGATTTTAAATTCTAGCATGCTACAGCCATCGAATCTGAGGTGACATACATGATGACAACTGCTGTTCTGATCACACAGATTCTATGGACAGCCAGAGAGCAGCTTGAGAAAGACTTGAATCACTAGTTACGCAAATTGTTAAACACTGTACTTATTTTGGAGGAACTAATATGTCAATTGAAGCAAAATATTACTAGAAATGCACACACATTTATGGCTCCAATTACTCTTTCCTGTAACAGATTAATTCTTTAATAAAAAGGAGATATATGCTTGCTTAAATGTTTAAGAGATTCTTTAGAAACCATCAAATTCCAAAAAATGAAATGACAGGAATACTATACAAATTTAAGGTGGCAGCTTTTTGCAGACAGTTTAATCTACTTTGCCTACTGTAAAATCTGCTATCAGTAATATTTGAATAGATTGTCTTCTGTCCATGAAATTGGCACATAATATAGTTTAAAATCTCATTTTTTAAAAGGGCCTTTGTTCTCTCTTCATAGATTTTAAAAATTAAATTACCTTGGAAAAAGATAAGCACAATCAAATTTGTACCTGCATAAATCCGAATAAGCAATTAACAGTTACAGTATAGAAGGGTGTAACAGTTTGTTGCAAGAGTGTGACTTTGTCTTACTTACAGATTAGGACAAAAAAGCACCTATAAGGTTAATTCTTCTGCTTACTAGGAGACTAGCACCAGCTACATTCTTGTTTTCTGAGCTGAAATAATGACTTCCATGACACTGCAACTGACTATAGACTTTAATTTTCATTTTCATTTTCCACAGATTTCCGGGTCCTTATAAAAAGACAAAATCAAAATGCATCGTCAACTCACAACCTATTGACATGCTGGCCTCTTAGCTTGGCCTTGCAGAGGCGGAGAAAAGAAGAGTTGCTCTTGTGATTTCCACATCTAGCAGCTTCTGGCTATTTGACAACTTCTAGGTTTGAGCCCTATTGTTGGGGACGTTAAAAAGAAGTGAACTCCAGCCAGTGAGGCCAAACACAAGGAATGTGGCTCTCTTTGCAGCGTCTTCTGCGCTGGAGGCCCTTGATAATGGCAGAGGAAACTGGTCTCTGAAGCTACCCCGGGGTTAAAAAGCAGCACTCTGTCCTGGTCTGGGACACCACCTCCCAGGGGAGCTACTTGAAGCATTCAAACAATCCCAAGATACTGGTGCATCGCTAGCCTGTAGTAATTCTCTGAGAAAAGCGTTCTTCCGATTGCCTGCTTCCCTTGGGCCTTGCGCCACACTGGTGGTATCCGGCAGATGTCAGCATTTGAGAAGTCCACATCCTAGACGCTCTTCAGCTACAGCGCTGGCCACCAATGGATCAGTGACTTCCCATGACCTCTTGTTGACACTCACGCGTGGTCTGCAGGCTCCACGGCTGCCCTGTACCACCGGGGTCCGCGTGCTCAGCCGCACGGGGACCAGCGGGGCAGAGGAAGGGGTTGCCGCAGGAGGAGAAGGAGGAGGAGCACACGGGAGGGCGTCCGCTCGCCCCAGCGTCTCCGCCACGGTGCCCCGGCCCCTCCCGACGCTGCCGGCCCCGGCGCCCCCCCGCCGGCCCCCGGCTCCCGGCATGGGCGCGGCGCTGCTGCAGCGCGGGGGCTGCGCGCTGCTGTGCCTGGCGCTGCTCTTGCTGGGCTGCTGGGCCGAGCTGGGCAGCGGGCTGGAGTTCCCGGGCGCCGAGGGCCAGTGGACGCGCTTCCCCAAGTGGAACGCGTGCTGCGAGAGCGAGCTCAGCTTCGAGCTGAAGACGCGCGCCGCGCGCGGCCTGGTGCTCTACTTCGACGACGAGGGCTTCTGCGACTTCCTGGAGCTCGTGCTGACGCGCGGCGGCCGCCTGCAGCTCAGCTTCTCCATCTTCTGCGCCGAGCCCGCCACGCTGCTGGCCGACACGCCCCTCAACGACGGCGCGTGGCACCGCGTGCGCCTGCGGCGCCAGTTCCGCAACACCACGCTGCTCATCGACCGCGTGGAGGCGCGCTGGGTGGAGGTGCAGTCCAAGCGCCGGGACATGACGGTCTTCAGCGGGCTCTTCGTGGGCGGGTTGCCGCCCGAGCTGCGCGCCGCCGCGCTCAAGCTCACGCGCGCCTCGGTGCGCGAGCACGCGCCCTTCCGCGGCTGGATCCGCGACCTGCGGGTGGACGCGGCTCGCACGCTGCCCGAGGACGGCGCCGAGGTGCGGCTGGACGACGACGAGCCCAGCGGCGGGGGCCCCTGCGAGGCGGAGGAGGGCGAGGGCGGCGTGTGCCTCAACGGCGGCGTGTGCTCGGTGGTGGACGACCGTGCCGTGTGCGACTGCTCGCGAACTGGCTTCCGCGGCGAGGACTGCAGCCAAGGTAAGGGCCCGAGCCGTGGGTCGGGACGCGGGCCGTGCCCTCCTTCCTCTTGTCTGGAGCCTGAGGGCCAGATCCCGCTCCAGGCGCCGCCTCACCCCGGGAGCCCAGGTCCGTGCAAAGTGGCCCTTTCCATTCCTGGGCTGCTGTGCCCCACTGGCCCCTGTATTCACCGAGGTGACCACTGTTCTCCTCTCTGCCACCACTAAACCCATGATGCACACGCGTCGCCCATGAGGTGCAGACAAGCGTCTGCAAGGTGGACCTTCCAAGTCAAAGCAGCATGGCCCCTGCTTTCCTGTGTTGCCTTCGGCTGGCCCCGTTTTTTCAGGGCCACAGTCTATCTAGATGACCACTGTTTTCCCCTCTGCTACCACTCAACCCATGACACAGAGTTCTGGCTTAAGGTGTAGTAGACGACCATCTAGAAGATGGAGCACGCATGTAATGGAAATTAATCTCAAGAAGGGCACCCTACGGTAGTGCTGGAAAATACCCCCGTGGTTACTGAGAGAGAGACACGGGGTTCACAGGCACAGCTGCATCTTCTCACAAAGTATAAAGACCTGCTCTTGGTTGTCGGAAAAAAAAAAAAGAGGGGATGTGAAGATTTTTCTTGGAAATAGTATTCGTTTCCATGGTTATATCCCCCAGTCCACCATTTGTCATATTTAAGTAAAATTTTGTGATTTCTGGGAGGTTTTTTTTGAAAGTGTGAGACAGGTCAGGTAATGTTTAGAAATGCTAGCGATTCAATAACATATTTCTTGATTAACAAACACATTGAGAAGAGAAATAGAGAAATTGAGATGTTGCTGGATTGGGAAGTTTCTGCACAGTAACACACAGGATGCGTGTGATCCATGGCAAGAGCTTTCCTAAGGATGTTCAGCTGATGACATCTGTGTGAGTAGTGGAAGCCAAGGTGTAATTTTTATGCTTCTTGGGGCTTGAAACTGTGGACTTGAACGAGCATAAACGTAGCTAACTTTTATTTTCAGCCCTTCACAAATAAATGTGAAGCTTCTGAGTGTTTCTTCCATGTTGCTTCCAAACAGCAAGTAAGGAAAATATTGTTGCATAAATACAGAAAAGCCTATGAACAGACACCAGGGGAGCGACGTGGAAAGCATGAGATGTGACTGTCTCCGTGGCAGTTTAAAGTAGATAGATAACTTACGGGTCAGCTCAAGGCAATCAGCACGGGGATAAATGGCATTTGTGGCTGAAACAGGGAAAAAGGTGAATTATTAAATCTGGTTTTGAAAGCTGTAGGGACAAAAGCTCTATGTGTAGTTGTTTTGTGGTATAATGTCTTTGTTTTTTTTCTGCTGACATTGCTAAGGGGAACTAGCCTTTGTAAATCTTATTAGACTTGGCAGTTCTCTCTCACTTGACTTTAACAGAAATGAAGACTTGATAAAATTTGTAATTGTTTAAATAGCAAAGGGAGTTAGTTAGGGAGACAAAAAAGAAGTTCTTTAAGAGTGTTCTGCAGCCTTCATGAGATTAAGGAGAAAGCAAAAGAGAAAAAACAAAAAAGGCAAGGGTTATTTTATTGCGCACTGCCTTCATGTAGGATTTTTCTTTTAGGCATAATTTTGGCTTAAGTAATTATAAATGACTGTCTATTCCATGGCCCATGCTGTACTTCAGCTTTGCCAGTAAATTTCCACAGATGTAAGATAAGATTTTATGTTTCACAAAAAATAAAACAACGTGTTTTTCTTCTACAAAATCTACCTTAATTGTAAATCATGAGCAAAAGAGATGTGATGATTTCAGTAGCATAATTTGCAGTTGCATACCTTTGCACTGATTAATAGAAACAAAAAAAGAATATTATTTTGTGGGAAAATACTGCACTAAATATCCTAATGCCACTTTACATGATAAAGAAGGCAATTTAATGAAATGTAACTTCCTTTCTTAAATTAGGAAACAAATATGACACAATGACAGCTTGTACTGTGTGGGAGAGTGTTTTAAATGAAATTTCTTATTTTTCTATGCATTTTAATGTAGGGATTCAAGGATCATGCATAATCAGGAACATTTAAGAGTGGAGAAAGCATGGAAAAAGTAATTTTAAAGAGAAGCAGAATTAGATGTCTTTTACATGCATTTTATTTTGGTAAATTGGTAGTTCTTTCTATAAGATGAATAATTTGAAATTATCAAGATGCATATTGGAACAGTATGATAACTGATGTAAAAGGAAAATCAACCCAGAAAAGAAAATCCACCAGGATTGTTTGTTCTGGTGCATTGATTCATTTTGAAAAATTGAGCTGATAGAGTACAAAGATGACCAATAGTTACGGAAAAGAAAAGTCTAGATTTTTTTGATTATCACGGAAATGGAAGATGGAGTGGTAAAAGGATAGTCTGTCTTCCCGGAAGGATTGACTCCATTTTGCTTATTTTTCCTGTTTCATGCGTGTCAAGTGACTATTGAATAATTAATTGCGAGTGAATGCCTCTCCCAACACTGATCGTACATTGATGGCTAGAGATAGATGATTTCTATTCAGGTGAAGTATAAACAGAGCCCTGCCTCTAGCCATGTTTACACTGATTGCCACATTCTTTTTATAAACTAGTTTAAAAAAGCAAATAAATATACATTCATTAGAGAAAATTTAGAAAAAAAACTATAGACAAGCAAACATTTAAACACAAATTGAAATTATCTTTGGTCATAACTACAGTTTTAGACTAAATTTAAAAAGTCTAATACTATTTTAGTTAGTTTCACATTTAAAATTCAGTAAAAAGACAACTGCTAAAAAGACAATAAGGCTACAGTGAGAAACTGCTCTTTTTATCCTCCACCCAAGAGTGCCTTGGAACCAGCTGAGATACCTATGAATTTGTAGAATATTTTTATTGAATGACTTCATTTTTTATCCTTACTCTATTTATTGAGGCCTACCAAGTTTTATCCACTTATTCCTCTTCTGATAGAGGAAGAACATAGTATTACCTACATATCATATCTTGGTTCCCAACAGGGTTTGGGTAAGAGCATAAATATTTTTATTCCCAGGTCTTACATCACAATGTCTGCTGAATAAGATTTATCCTTCAGGTTGACAGATGTTGTTTAAGGGAAAAAAAAGTACATATAAAATCGGTTGTAGGAACAAACTAATTTATGTATTGCTATGTTCTTTGACTCTGAGAGTCATCCTTAGAATTCAGCTGTCCAGGCCTGTCATCCTCCCTGAATGATGAACGCTTATGGTCTACATAGCTTTTTCACTACTCATACTCTTCTAAGTGCTGCCGTATCATTATTATTTAATAAGCTTCTACTTAAGAATTTTGACTTTACTCGTAGCTTGAAAGAACTAGTGAATTCCATGGCTGTCCACCTTAGAAATAAGAATAAAAAGACAATCAATAAAACATTGTTATACATGTACTTACGATTTCCAAGTCCAAGTTCCATCCACTGTCAAGTTCTATATATTAAAATGCATGCTACCCCATGTCACAGTCTTGCATTCTTTCTTCTTAAATGGCCAGAACCATAAATGATTGCTTAACATTGCTGAATCTGACAGTATGATAAATATCATTAATAAATTCCCCTTTTTCTACAACTTTCCTAATGTGGCTACATAGTCACCATATTTATTCACTCATTCATTCATTTCTTTATTAAATATTGATTGCTTTGTATGTGCCAGAGTACTAGGTTCTTGCAATAGTATTTCGAGTAAACGTACAAGTGGTTTCTATGCTTATAGACCTCATGTTCTAGAGAAGAGGTACAATAATTTTTTTAAAAAATGGAGACTTAAACTGGTGGTACACATTTTGAAGAATGGTGAGTGGTAGTGAGAAAATTTTAAATAGTGTGAGCTGACCTAATTCAGGAAAACGTTGAGTATTTACTAAGCTCTGAAATACGAGAAGGATGTGGCTATGAAGAGGTGGAGGAGCATGATTAGCTATGTAAATGCAGAGGGGCAGAGTTCTGTGCAAGGTACGCAGTATGTCCCAGCTCCTGAGAGAGGGCCTTTCAGTGTGAACCTCTTAATTTACCCTGCAGAGGACTAGGCCCAGTTTGGGCCAGGTCAGCAATTTATTGTTTAGGGTAAAAGTGATGAGGAAGGAATGCAGAGTATAGTGTGGAAGATGGCTGATGTTACCACATTTATCATTTAGGAATATAACTAGGGCTACAGTGTAGAAAACAGATTGAATGGGCCCCAAAGCAAAAGAGAAAACTTTTTATTTTTTTCTGTTTGTCCATCAACATTTGTCAAGCACCCTCTGTAAGCTGTGGATAAAATCAAGGGAAACAGTAGAGGGGAAGCAGGATTCTTGTTTTTACTTTTTCTAAGAGTCTTGAAAAAGTATCCTTCAAATCAGGATACCAGTTTTAAGGAAGATTATTTTGGGGCTCAGTATAGTCATGGAAGCCCATTCATTATTTAGAACCGTTGTTTGCATTTGTAAAAAAGTATTGTCTGATCCTTTTTTTGTAGATGCTCATGTGATTTGTCTTGGTTATACCTACTGAATCCTATGACTTTTGGAATCTGGTGGCAACCTCATAATTTATAATATGCTAAAGGATAATAAATCATACACAATTTGTTTTTCTCAATATATATTGACTGTTTAGGCAACATTTTAAGCTACTATAATAAAGGAAAATATTTATAGATTCCTACAATCTTATAATTAAAAAACTGAGTAGCTATGGTGTAAGTCAATATTAGAAAAAATGAGATTTATGCTAAAGTTTTGCTTATAGGAAAGATGGATTATCTCTGTTGAAAAACTGAGGAGCACAAAGAAACTCATCCTTAGTTTTGATGTTGAGCTGGGTGTGGTGGTTCCAGCAGTAATGCCAACGCCTGCTGAGACAGGCCGATGGCTGAGGATTCGGTGCCAGTTTGGGCTACATAGTGAGTTCAAGGCCAGCCTGAACTACATAGAGATCCTGTCTCAAAAACAAACAAATAAAGAATGGAAACAGCAAGTTTGATCTTGATTTACATTCGGGAAAGCGCATAACATGTGACAATGAAAGGAATCTATTAGTCTGCTTAAGAAACTGAAGTATGATGTGACCAAAATGGATTTGCCATTCTGAAACCCCATAAATAGCATAGGATGTATTATTTTAAGGCTTTGTTTCCCTAATGAGAAGCAATTGTAGTGCATTTGTTAAAGATGGCCCAAAGATCACAAATCAAATGGGTGCACTTAAATTTAGTCTTCAGTTTTATCTGTGACAGTGGCCTAAGGGCAGTACTTACTTGCTAAGGCTGTTCTGAGAACTGAACCGGTAACTTCCTGTGAAGTTGCTAGAACAGTGCCTGGCACACAGTAAGCTCTCTGTAAGTGTCTGCAGCGGCTGCTTTTGTTATTATAACTGCCTTTCTTACCGCTGATAACATTTTCCTTAAGAGTACTTTGAAGTAAAAATTCCAGTGTGGAATTTCTGCATTCTCTCGTTCACTTTAATAAGGATTCTTGGATTCTCCAAGCCGTTCATTTTTGAAGGAAGCAGTAAAGGCAATGTGCTTCTGTGTCTTTGTGATACAGCTCTTATTATTCAGGTTTAAGTGTTAATCAAATATTTTTA
>PVJX010032266.1:0-20560 GCA_004027295.1 Dolichotis patagonum | reverse complement strand
AGCTTCAAAGTCTTTCAAAGTTTTCAATCATCAGTTGGAATGGTGTTATCCTGTTTTGTTTGACTATATCATACGTGATGATATGAACAGCTGTTTTGAAGAAAACATTATGACAGCTATTGCTGATTTAATATTATCCTTCTTAGAAGTCCTACCATGCTTTTTTTGTTCTATTACCGTTGGTTCTATCTACCACATTTTGTCTTATTGGAATTTGAATATGCGTGATAGTTCAAACAAATTTTTTTCTTTTTTATCAAAAATGAGATATTATAATACCCATTGATCATTTTCTGTTATTCGGTTCAGAAAGCCCTGGAATCCTTTCACTATATGCATGGCTTTATACTTTTGTGTTATGTTTCATATTATTGTAATTGAAACTATGCTCAACTATAGCAGAGTAAGAGATATGGTGTTAGCTACTGTTGATGTCCAGTTGACTTAATGTAAAGTACTGTGTTGCCTATGTTGTCCTGTTCTGATCTCTCTGTACTGCCCCCTTTTGTTTTATTCTCTTTTAAATAAAAAAAAATAAAATAAAATAAAAAATGAAAAGTACTGAAATTTGGCAAATAGATATGACTCAGTATGAAACTTTTGACACACTTACATGTATTCATTTCACTGTTGATACCTACTATGCAGGATTTGGTGGCTCTAAACTCCACACCAAAGCAAACTCCATTTAATCTGTGTGAGTCCATAGTGTTAAGGAATCACACATTTTAATTTTGATCTACCTGTCACCTTCTGGGGCAAAGGATTACTATTAAAAACTTAATTCTTAAAAAATTATTTAAAAAGATTATAATAGTTTACCTAGAGGAATAATTATATAAAGGAGTCTTTAAATTTCATTTGACTTCACATTTTCATTTGGCTCAACTTCATTTGACTCAGGTAGATTCACAGTGGTAGAAAAACATTTTTTAATTTTATTTTAAGAGAGAAAGAAATGAAAATTAAAAAAACAAAATAGAAAAAATAAGAAGAAAAGTAGAATACAGAGTTCAAAAGAATTAACATCATAAAATCACTAGTTGATACATTACATATTGTTAACAATAGTTGTTAAAGTTACAGAGTCAAAGCATAAAAAGTGGATATACACTCAAACATTGACAGTACAAACTCTTCTGTTCAATGATCTACCAAAAATTCAGTAATATGGTCATCTATTTTACACACTACAAATACCATTATATCCTTCAGAGAACTTTCCTTCCCTTTCAATTTTACAATACCTATTATATCTATTATACTTTTTTTTTTTTTGTGGTACCAGGGATCGAACTCACGACCTCGGGCTTGCAAGGCAGGCACTTAAGCCACTGAGCTAAATCCCTGGCTATCTATTATACTTTTATCTATTATACTTTTTGGATAACATTATTCTGTCTGTACTTATTATATTTTACACTAGAGAGACAATGTGATATTTACTCATGTGAGTCTTATTTAAATAATGAGGATATTCTCAAGTTGCCTCCATTTACCAATAAAGGCCTCAAGAGCATCCCTTTTTATAGTTGAGTAGTATTCCATTGTATAAAAATACCACATCTTTTTCATTCACTCTGCAGTTGATGGGCATTTTGGTTCTTTCCAAGATTTAGCTATCACATATTGTGCTGCTATGAATATGAGTCCACATATATCACTGTGATATAACCTTATCAATTTTTCTGGGAAAATACCCAGGAGGGGAATAGCTGGATTGAATGGAACTTGCAATCCTAATTTTTTGAGGAATCTCCATACTGACCTCCACAGAGGTTGCACCACTCTGCACTCCCACCAACAATGGAGAAGTGTTCCTTTTTCCCTGCAGCCTCACCAACATTTGTTATCAGTTGATTTCTTGATGGCAGCCATTCTTTCCGGGGTGAGATGGAATCTAAATGCTGTTTTAATTTGCATTTCTCAAATGACCAGTGATGGTGAACATTTCTTCATATATTTGTTTACCATTTGTATATCTTCATGTGAGAACTATGTGTTCATCTCAGTTGCCCATCTTTGGAAAGGGTCTTTGAATTTGGGGGGCTTGATATTTTTCAGTTATTTATATGTTCTGGATATAAGTCTTTTGTCTGAGGGATTGTTGACTAAAATTATTTCCCATTCTATGGATTTTCTTCTCATTTCATTAGTGATTTCTTTTGAAGTACAAAAACTTTTTAGTAATATGAGGTCCCAGCTGTTGATTCTTTGAAGTATTTCCCATGCAGTTGGCATTTCATTCATGAATTCTCTCCCTACTCCATGTCTCCAAGATTTTTACCTACTTTGTCTTCCAGTAGATTTAGTGTTTCTGTTTTAATATTGAGATCCTTTACCCATTTTGATTTTAGTTTAGTGTATGGTGATAGGCATGGGTCTATTTTCACTCTTCGGCATATGGAAAGCCAATTTTTTCCAACACTGTTTATTAAAGAGGCTATCTTTTTTTCCAGTGAACATGTTTAGACCCTTTGTCAAATATAAAGGGCCTGAGTGTCTTTGTAGCAGTGCTTGAATCTTCTAATCTGTTCTATTGATATTCAGGTCTGTTTCTTTGTCAGTACCATGCTTATTTTATGAATGTGGCTTTGTAGTATATTTTCAAGTCAGGAATTGAGATGTCTTCTGTCTTGCCTTTGTTGCCCAGAATCACTTTTGCTATTCTAGGTTTCTTCTGTTTCCAAATAAATTTTAGAAATGTTTTCTCTAGATCTGTAGTGTATGTTGATGGTATTTTAATTGGGATTGCATTACATCTGTATAACAGTTTTGGGAGTATGACCATTTTCACAGTGTAACCCACTGATTATTCAGAAGGTTGTTGTTTAATTTCCGTGTATTTATGCAGGTTTTGCAGGGGGTTTTTTGCCATTGATTTCAAATTTTAGTGCATTATGGTCAGATAGTATGCATGGGATAATTTTGCGCCTTTTGCATTTAGTTAACAATGCTTTATGGGTTAATATATGGTCTATTTTGGAGAATGTCCCATGTGAAGCTGGGAATAATGTATATTCTGATGTGGTTGGGAGGAACACTCTGTAAACATTCACTTATTCCATTCCCTTAAATGTATGATTTAATTCTGTTATTTCTTTGCTGATATTTTGTCTAGTTGATCTATCCCTTTGTGACAGTGGGGTTTTAAGTTCTTCTATTAAAATTGTGTTCTTGTGTATTTGATTTTTTATGTCCATTAAAATTTGTCTTATATAGTTGAGTGCTCTTGTATTTGGTGCATATATATTTATACTTGTTAGTTCTTCCTCTTGTAGTTTTCCACTAATAAGTATGTAGTGGCCTTCTTTATCTTTTAATACTTTTTAGGCTTGAAGTTCACTTTGCAAACAGAATAGCTACCGCTGCTTTTTTCTGGGTTCCTGTTGCATGGAATACTGTTTTCCATCATTTGACTTTTAATCTATGAGTTTCTTTTTGAGTCAGATGTGTTTCCTGTATTCAGCATATTGTGGGATCCTGTTTCTTGATCCATTCTGTCAACTTATTTCTTTTGATAGGTGAATTAAGCCCATTTACATTTATGGATATCACTGATATGCACTGGCTTGACTTTGCCATGTTGTGTTACTGTTATTAATTTCCTGCTTTTCTCCCTTGTTTAATTTCTTGTCCAGCCTGGTGGTTTCTTTCTGTTGTTGTTGTGGAGATTGTGGTCATTTTTATCCCTACCTAGGATGTCTTTCAGCACTCTTTCTAAGGTTGGTTTGGTGGATATGAATTTCTTTAGTTGTTCTTTGTCATGAAAGTATCTTGTTTCTCCATAAATTTGAAAGACAGTTTTTCTGGGTACATCAGTCTGGGTTGAAAGTTGTTTTGTTTTAGGGCTTGAAATACTTCACTCCAAGCTCATCTTAACCTCAAGGTTTGTGCTGAGAAGTGTGCTGTGATTCTAATAGGCTTTCCTTGATAGGTGAGTTGTGTCTTTTCTCTTAGAGCTTTTAGTATTCTGTTTTTATGTATGTCTGGATCTTAATTATTATGTGTCTGGGTGTAGATTTATGTTGGTTATGACTGTGTGGTGTTCTATATGCCTCACTTATTTATCAGATTTTTTCACCATGTTTGGGAAAATTTCTGCCATTACTTCTGTGAACAGCTTAGCTATGTCCTTCGTGTTGTCTCCTGCCTTCTCACTGATATGTATTGATCTAACATTGTTTCTCCTGGCACCATATTGAAGCTTCTGGATTGTCATTTCATGCTGCTTTTTTGTTTTTTTAAGTTCTACCCTTTCATGATCATTATCTGCAATCGTGTCCTCAAGATCAGAAATTCCATCCTCAGCTTCATTTAAATGGTTTTTCCAGCTTTCAATACTATTTTTCACTTCTTGGATATCTCTTTGAATCTGTTTCATGGGTTCTGCTTGTTTTCTGCATTGTTCATTCAAAGTTTCAATCAATTTCCCATGCTCCTGTATTTTTTTATCTATTTCTTCTCTAGCTATGTTGAGTATCTCATTTACTAAGGTTGTTATTTTTATCTTTACATAAGACATTATTTCTAATTTGAATTCCTTTATAGCCTCATGGATTTGTTTCTTTACTTCATTTGTATCTTTTCAGAGATTTCTGGTGTATGACATTTAAAGTCCTCTATTTCAATGTCACCTCTTTTGTTCTGATGGACTAGATGTTTGAGACTGTGTTTTGTCTTTTTGCTTAGTCATTTTACCTTTTGGGTAAATATCTCATCTTTCTATCACAACAGTCACAACTGTCCATAATGTGATTTTTGGGGTCCAACTCTGTGGTTGATCTTTGTCTAATTCAACAATGAAGTGGTACAACAATGAAGAGGAGATCAAGTCTCCTGAATTCCTCCTACAGGGCTTGTTGAGTGAGTCCTATGTTCTTTCTGGGCTAACTAGCCTAGAAGTATTGATGTAGGGCAACTCTTAGTTCATGCTGTTGTTATATCTTCAGGTTGTTGCAGGTCACCAGGTCTCCCTGGCTATAATGTTTTTGTCAGCTGAGGCCCTACTGTGTTATTGAGGGTCTCATAAACTCTTTTAATTTTCTCTAAGTTGGGGGGGTGTTATTGTCACACTCCTCAACCTGTCTGATGTTCTCTGTGTGGGGGAGGGGATTACCCACTCTCTTGCCAGATTTGCCAAGGTCTTAAAGTTGGAGGGAGTTTCACTTCCACTCCTATTTACCCATTGCAGACCTCTATTTTAGGGGCAAACTCACCACACTGACTGGAGTCTGCTGAGGTCTTACGTTTGGGTGAGAGGTCCCTGAGTCTCTCATCCAGCCAGCACAGTAGTCCACTGTAGTTCAAGGTTCTGGGAGAAGGGGTTGAATCCAAACATCAACTGCAGTACTAGGCCCATGAGATGAGTGAATTCCCCAAGGGGTATGCCCAGTGGTGGCAGTCTGAGGCAGCTCAGGCTTGCTGCGGTCTTCTGCAATGTTCCCAGTGGAAGGGTGGGCTTACCTGATGTTCCAGGTGGAAAGATGGGCCCAGTGGCAGCAGTCTGAGCAGTCTGATGCTTACCTGATGTTCCCGATGGAAGGGTGGGCTTTCTAGAAAAACATTTTATTCCCACAAAGGATAGATCTGATCTAGCCCACAAGACCTGGGCCCTGAGAAATTTCTCACCTTGAGGAGAGTGCATGTATATGTTTTATTACCAGGTGAGAAACAACCTAATCCCTTATCCTGGGCTACAGGATTTGGTGCTTCCCCTCCAGATAGACAACAAGAGGAGGAGAATGAATCCATTACCCTTTACAACACAGTCTCAGTGGAGAGGCAAACAGCTCACTGCACAGGCTGAAGAAATACTATATCAAGCCAGGATCCCTTCCATTTCAGAAAACCTCTTCCTGCAAGTTGTGGTACAAATCATCAATACCTCTAATATCTCAACCATAAAAAAATTTTTAAAATTTTGTTTCTGCTTTAACTGTATACCAAAAGTAAGTAGCATAATATATTTGGCACATATATTTACACCTTCTCTTTTTTATATAGTCACCTGGGGAGACCCTGATGTTCCCCTATGTACCAAAGATACTTTTTATGCTGGTGGGGCCTGGCTGACCCTTCCTAGACATTTAAGATATTATGGTAGAGAATGTAGCTATTCTGACTATTTTAGTGGTTAGCATTTACTACCTTATGATTGGTAATTTGGGCTGAAGAATTCTCATTTGCTCTCCAATATCACTAATACCTCTTATTGTGTTTCGTTTTGTCCCTAGAGATATATGAATCACATTTTCATTTGGCTCAAGGGGGCTTCTCTCAAGTCTTTATCAATCCTGCTGGACTTCTAGGTTCCTCTGTGTTTGGCAGGCACATCCAAAAGCCCAGTATTCCCATATATTCTCATTTATAGGTCCCTACAGAATATACCTGAGATTTAGGGTGGACCACATGTTGGTCCATGAAATTCACCTTAATTAGACTAAGATTGTGTTGTACAGGGGAACTTAATCCTATAGAACTGGGATAACCATAACCTGATGATATTACAGTTTTATTAAACCTGGAATTGTTGTTTACCTTTTAATCACACTGGCAGCCTGCCTTATGAAATCCTAGGCTTGTTGGACCTTTATTACATCTTCTGGCACTTATATTCCCTTAAAGAATTTTCACTGTGCTCTTCTTTTGCTGTCTTCTGCTACCATTAATTACTGCCCCTCTGCCATGTATCACCTTGCCTTTGACCCAACCAATTATGAACTAAACCTCTACCATGAGCTAAATAAACCTCTTCCCCTTTAACTCTGGGTGTCAGGTATTTTGTCTCAGTAATGAGAAAAGAAACTAAGATACCCCTCAAAGCCTCACCTGTTAAGAGGTGGGCCTTTGCAGAAGTGATTGGAACATGAGAGAGATATTCATCAGTGGATTAGTCCACAGATGAGTTTATAGCTAAATGTGACTTGGAGGTAAAAACCAAAGAAATGGTAGGTCACTGGGGGCACAGTGTAAAAGGGTTTAACTTCACTCACCTCCCGTGATCTCTCTGCTTCCTCAAACCATGAGCTCTTTCTTCTTTGCCATTGCCCACCTCCAGGAGTTAGCCAACCATGGACTAAAACCACTAGCAATTGTGAGCCAAACAGAACTTTCCTCCTTAGAGTTGCATGTGCCCAGTATTGTACCTCAGAGAAGGAAAAAGTAACTAAGACAAAGGTTATTTAGACATTTTGTCTAACTTCCTTGACAGGCACCTTCTAGAAAAGTTGTAGCAATTTATATTCTAACTACAGGACTCATTAAGAGAGCCATATTAGAACTTTCTAATCTTAGTCAATTATCTAACTTTTGAGCTAATGCAGATTACTTTGACTATTTATAAAGCTAAAAACTTTAGCCAGGTGTAGTGGCTCATACCTGTACTCCCAGCATTTGGGAGGCTGAGACAGGAGGATGCCTGTGAGTTTGAGACCAACGAGGGCTACAAAGTGAGCTCAAAGTCAGCCTGAACTGAATAGAGACACCCGGTCTCAAAAAAATGAAAAAAGCATATAAAGTTTTTACTTCTTGCATGTGTAGAGTGTCAGTGTTTTTCCCCCCTTTTTTTCTCCCTCCTCTCCTTCCTTCCATCTTCCTTCCTTCTTTCTTACAGTGCTTGGGATTGAACTGCTGAACTACAATCCCAGCCCTGATGTTTTTCACTTCTAATTAGTGAGGTGTGTTTCTGTATTGAGGACTTTATATGGAAGGATTTAGTCATCTCCTAAATCACTTTGTCAAGGTAACCTCAGAGGCCTGAGTTTTATCCACAGTCTATGGATACCAAACCAATTTGTCTATAATCAGATTCCTCTAGATGATTTTCATTCCATATTCCATATTTTTTTGAGGGGTAGGAAGTGCCACCAATCAACCTGAAAACCTTGTGCTTTTCAGGCCTGCACTGTGCCAGTGAACCAGGACAGGTCTAAAAAATATGGTAAATCTTAAAATAAACAGGAAATGCAGACAACAAGGAGCTCTATAAGCTAAGCTTTTAATTCCACACCTTTTTTTTTTTCTTTTATGGATAACCACTGAATGGGTAATAGTCCTGAACCTCATACAAATCTACTTAAGCAAAAGACACCGGAGAATTATGTTACTCCTTTTTCCCAATAACTTTCTTTAAAAGTAATTGACAGAAAAATGATGAAGAGAAATTCAGAAACATAATCCACAACATGGGCTCTCCAACAGAAAAGAGAGAAATTGTTGACATTAATTTTATCCAACTAGAAGAGCTACTGATGACCCAGGTGTACTGCACAGGTCCAGCACTCAGGAGGCTAAGGCCGACGATCCCTGTGAGTTCAAGGCCAGTCTAAACTACATAGTCAAACCTTGTCTCAATTAATTAATTAAGCTAATAAAAATTCAACTCAGTAGATTTGCAGATTGAAAGAATGTTAATAACCTTCCTAGGTAGGTTATTTTATAAGTCATACGACGATGATTCTAAAGTACACAGAGTCAAAAAAAAAAAAAGGTAAAATATGCAGGCTCTGAAATATTCCATTTTAAATTAGTCTTGCCTCAAATATTTTTATTAATAATGCTAAAAAATCTTTTTAGAGCTCTACTTTTCAAACAACCTTTTTTCCTAAATGTTCTCTCATTAAAAATGTTTCACGGCATTTAGCTATTCCTTTCTTTCCTCTCATTGTGAGAATTGGCAGTTATCAACATATAGGTAAGCTCACATGAATTTCTATGATACCCCCAATCATGTCATGATATATATTTCCCACCTATATATTTTGGTCCTAAGGAGGAACTTGTTTTCACTGTTTACAATCCATCCATTTTTCAGTAGCAATCATTTAAGGCTTTCAAAATCACCTTGCCTGCAAATTCTACATGCATCAGTCCATGTGTCAATAATATCAATAGTATTTCTTAACTAAATACTATATTACTCATAGTACTTAAACTAAGGGCTAAAGCCTACTCCTCAACAGGCTTACATGCAATTGGGTGGGAGACTCTGCTATTGTACAGATTACTTTAGCATTTTAACAGCTCAGAAAAGAGCACTTTGTGGGACATTGCCCTAATTCATTTCATCCAAGCTGACCAAACCATGAATGACTCTTTTCAAAATGTTGTTTCTGAGCTCTTAACTTAAATATATATTGACAAAGTAACGTCACAAAGATGTGACGTCCTTGAGACAGCTGTCAGATGACTCAGCAAACATCAACAAGCTCTTTGATCAAATATTAGGCTCACTGTGATGCTGGCTACTGTTCTAAGTGCGCTCCAATTTCATTTACTCATTCTGAATCCTGGGATAAATTTCAGTATATGTTCTATGGTGCTTTTCTTGCTGATCTCAACAGACAGATTTCAACTTCCCAATGCTGTAAACAGGTGAGTTATATAAATTTCAACTGGAAGTCCATAATATTACATTAGATCATCTCAATGATATTACCTGTTGGCTGAATTCAAAAAGTTTATTTTTTGGTCTCAATCTTTGAATTTAGATTCTTATACCAATTGGAATAATTTTCTTTTTGCTCTTCTAGCAGTCCGAAGAGCCCTCTTTATACAATTTCAGCAGATACTGCATGCTGAAGCCATGATGGCCATTCCCAAATTTCTCCCCTCTTCACCCCATTCCTCTCTCCTAAGTGGATGTACGAAATGAATGGAAATACGCATCAGGTAGATATGCAGATATAAGTGGCTTTTGGAACCATATGCCCATATCTTCCAAAATGCATGATTAGAGTTTAAAAGATAGCCTACATAGACTAGGGAGCCACAAGTCCAAGTAGGGTCAAAACACTTTGCTTTAAGGAATGAATGCTCTGGCCCTTTCCTCCCCATACTCTAATATATTACTTAGATTGGCCATAAAGTCACTGTGTTAACTTCACTGTCCTTCCCCTATCCCCTGCATGAATTAATTATATTTATGATTAAAATGTTTTCTTCTTCACTCATCAACTAGTTGAAGCCCAGAAGTTAGCTATCTTAGAAAAAAACTGATATGAGCAGGCATGTGTTCATATAGTATAAGGATCACCAGATGTTAGTCTCTTTTATTCAGCTCTTCTTTGAGATTCACACACATGTCAGTTGTAATGGAGGTTCACTCTTTATTTGCTTCTTCTCTGGATCCTACACCCACTTTCTATTCCCACCCCAACAAAAAGCATGAAAATGCACTGAACTACAGTTTCCTGAGATTAGCTTACATATAGGGTTCTAATCCAGGTAAAAAAGGAGGAACGTCCCTGGTATTCTGTCTTCATGAATGGTGTTACTGGTGGGCATGTGTTGGCTTCTTTTAAATACCCATTTCCCTCCCCACCCACCCTCAAACTGTCTAGTTCTCAGAGGAGCTTATGAGCAAAGGTTCAGGTCCAGGGGTTTAATAAATTCCTGGGACTGTGCCATACCCCTTCAGATCAGCTATGCCCACTAGATTTCCAGGATGTTAGACACAACTCAGAGTGGTCATACCTCTGCATGAGGAGTTCTGTGTTCTGGCCTAATGGAGAGAGAACAGGAAGAAGGTCAATATTGTGGACACATGTCTATTTTCCCAAATATTCCTTTTATAGTCCTCAAGAGTCTTCCTGAGTTACTCTTGTTGGTTCCTAATGCTACTTATTTCACAAACTATGCTTTGTAGAACTTGATTAGATTGTGTTGTTTATTGAATGTGAGCTTGTGACTTTTTCTCTAAATCTTTCAATACAAGTACATTTGAGGAGAAAAAGCAGCCAAAAAAAAAAAACTTAGGTTTCTGGCTTTCTGGCTTCCAGCTGATTGGTGATTCTTTTTTGTCCATTTTACAGCTTTGTACAGCATCCTCAAACTCTTATTGATGCACCCCCATCTTACCAAGACAGATTAAGAAAAAGTATAAACATTTTTGCAGGTGATTTCTACTAAGTGAAATATTCCCCTGTTAATTTAAAAAATTGGAAACTGTATGAAATAGTAAGTACATGTTATTTTTTTATGCTGCTATAGGTTGAGTTAATCTGTTATGCGGTGATGGTCAGCTTCATCAGACAGCGATCTGGAAGTACTAGTCCTGCAGTAGCTCTTTAGGGGGACCCACCCATTAGAAATGACAAAGAAATAAGATCCACAATAAATTCTGATGTCTGAGATCCAAGCTATGAAACCTTCAGATCAAAGTCCCTAGTAAGGAAGTGTATTTCATATTATAATAATTAAACATACCTTTCTAGCACTGCACAGAGCATCTTGTCTGTATAAATCACAGTCTAGAAAATTCATAAAGAAACAAACACTATTAGACTAATTTTATGATAATCTGTAGTTCTTCAGCTTCCTATGTTATTCCATCTCAAATAGAGCATTTCAGTTAGAATTTGAGCATCCCAGCATTTTGGCTGATACATTTTCAAAATGACTGTCAGCTAAATCAAAATGATTACATTTTTCAATCTTAATTTATATGAAGAGGTACAGCTATAGTATACACTTTGAAATGATTTTGTGGGGTTTATTGTATTTTGTGTAAGTGATGATCTAAGTAAACATAAGCACATACAAAGTTAACTAAAATAAAAGTATTTAAAATCAAACTAAGACATTTAATAAAAGTAATCTATAATACATAAAATTAAGGTAATCTATAAAAATAGATGCACCACAACACAAATAATCATGCTATGATACTTTGGAGAAACTGCTAAGACAAAGATAAAAATAAGGAGGGGGCTGGGGATTTATCTTAGTGGTTCAAGCGCTTGCCTAGTAAGCACAAGGTCATGAGTTCAATCTCCGGTACCAAGAAAAAGAAAAAAACAAAACAAAACAAAACAAAACAAAAAAAGAAGCAGGGATACTGGCTCAACAGGACAGGTTTACTTCAGAGTCAACTTGAGAGAAGCCACTGTGGTATTAGAGACCAGACAAGCAACTCTCGGACAGGCTATAAAGACTTTATAGGGTCATGAGAATAGACTAACACATAGTATCTGTACAATGTTTTTTTTTAATGTTAGGCTATGAGCTTTGTACATATTATAGCTAATCCTCAGAACTAAAGCTTGGACATTCTCCTACCACTAAATTCTCAGTGACTTACAAACATCCTATAATTTCATTTAAAACATATACACTCGAGAACTACTTTTGACTACATATACCTAGCCAATACTTCATTTCTCTAATTTTGACACATACTTCATTTCTCTAATTTTGACACATTTCACAAAGGGCTTCACTTCAACAAGTTTGCCACATTGTTGCCAAGATCCCTTAGTCAACTCTTAATAATCATCTCATTAATCTACCAACAACATGTGAAGCAGCTAATCCCTTTCTGAAATACTCCATTCACTTGGTTCTAGGTTGCTCATCCTGGTTCCCTCCACTCCTAAGGGCTTCCCACACTCTCAGTATCTTGAGCTGCATCTTCCACATTTTTCTAGCTTCTAAATATTGGTATAAAACTGGGATCAGTTCTTTAGCATGCTCTTTTCTGTTTATACTTACTGTTTTTGTGATTTCAGTCAGTCTGTCATCTGTAAACACTTTCCATACCCTCAGGGCTCCTAACTTCATACTTACAGTACAAAAATCCAGTCACTTAAATACAAACTTTTAATTGATGTTTTCTCTTAAATTCCCAGTAAGTATCTTAATCCCAACATATCCAGTCTCGAGTCGCTGATCCCCCCATACTAGCCCTCCTCATCTCAGCTGACAGCAACCGATAGTTACTTAGCTTGAAAACTTTGAAGTGATTGTTTTACACTTGTTTGTCTTATATCTCTAATCTAATATGTCATCATGTCCTGATGAGACTATCCTCAAAATATATGAATATTTGACCATTTTATCACTCTCTATTGCCACCATGTCCAAGCCACTATTAGTACTCATTTAGATTACTAAAATGTCTCTTTAACTGTGTATGTTTACTAACTTTGAAAACTCTATGATTTATCCCAACAAAATATATCATAATGTTTTTCTGGTAAATATAAATAAGACTATATTGCTCTTCTGCTCAAGAAAGAAATGACAGAGAAGGAGGCCAGAGGAAGGGAAGGAGGGAATTAAGGGAAGAAAATGGTCTGAGACTGACATGATTTGGACCCCCTTACCTCCTTGTCTCATCTCCTACTTTTCTCTCCCTCAAGCAGTGCAGCCACATTATTTTCTAATAATGAGATATGAGAATATGAGAATAATAATCATTATTCTCATTATTCTTAGAACACATTTAACTCAGATGCTTTGCTTTCCTTGAAGTCTCTTATCTCTACTACCATATCTGCTTGTCTCATTCTGATACCCTCTTGGTCTTCGTTTAAAAGTCTTTTTAGTGTAGAGTTACCTAACAGTATCATTTTAAAGTAGGGTATCACACTTGCACAACTTAGTACCCTCATACCTTTTTAGCTTTAGTTTTTCCCATTCTATTTACTAGTTCACACACTGGATAGATTACTTTTCACTCTAGAAGAGACTGGAAACTCTATGAAGGCAGGAAACAAAAAAATATTTCTGTTTTGTTTTCTATTGTCTCCCTTTGCCTCATTTGGTACCTAGTACACAGTAGACAATAATAAAATATAAAAATGAGTTAGGCAGTAGCTCTTTAGGGGGACCCACCCATTAGAAATGACAAAGAAATAAGATCCACAATAAATTCTGATGTCTGAGATCCAAGCTATGAAACCTTCAGATCAAAGTCCCTAGTAAGGAAGTGTATTTCATATTATAATAATTAAACATACCTTTCTAGCACTGCACAGAGCTTAGAGAAAAGCAGGAACCAATTTAGGTAGTTATATGAGGACGTAGGCATTTATTTAGTCAGGAACTTGCCCAAGGTCCCATGATTAGTCTGATACAGTGCTGACTGTGTCCTCACTCCACAGCCCACACTCTTTACTACTGGGTCGACACATTCTACAGTGGTTTGAAATTACTCAGAGCTAAGTTCAAACTAGTATCTCACCACTTATTTTCTATGTATCTCAAAGCGTATTTCCTAATTGCTACACTACAATTATCTTAGCTGATAAGATGAAATTAATAATAAAACATGCTTCTTTGGGCTGTTGTGAAAACTAAGTAACATAGAGCTCGTTAGGGATTATTTCAGTACAGATGGCATAAAACTCTACTACAATGGTTTGAAAAGTGTGCTATTTTCCCAAATAGCAAAGGGGTTGGATGTCAGCTCCCAAACACTGTTAAAACCACTTGAACTAATTTTATATGGGTCTAAAATTTTGCATTAAAATAAAACAAACAAAAATACAGACCTCTTTATACACTAAATGGCAAAATAAATTATTGCAATTAATAAGAAAGGGAAATATGTTTTTTTAATTCTGTTTAAAGTGAAACAGAAAAAAGGATAGACGTGACACAGAATTTAAAAAAAACAATAGGAAATATATTGTTATTAGAAGTAGTTATGTTACAAGATTTAAGCATGAAAAAAGTGATCAAACAAGCAATGAAAGTACAAATTGTTCATTTGGATGAACTAAAAGAGATTAGTAATATAGCTATCTAATATATATATATATATATATATATATATATATATATATATATATAATCTTTTCCCTTGGCCCCCAAATTCAAAGGCTCAATCCAAAGATGGGCATCTGAGATGAATACACACTTCTCTTATGAAGAAATACAAATGGCAAATGAATGCATAAAGAAATGTTCAACATCAATGATCATTTGAGAAATGCAAATTAAAACAACACTGAGATTCCATGTCCTCCAGAAAGAATGGCTGCCATCAAGAAATCAACCAATAACAAATGTTAGCGGGGCTGTGGGGTAAAAGGTATGCTTCTCCATTGTTGGTAGCAATGTAGATTGGTACAGCCATTGAGGAAATCAGTGTGGAGAATCCTCAGAAAACTAGGGTTGGAAGTCTCATTCCATCCAGCTATTCCCCTTCTTTGTTATTTTCCCAGAAAAACTGAAAATCTCATGCCACAAAAATATACATGCACGCATGTGTATAGCAGCACAATTAGTAATAGTTAAATCTTGGAAACAACTCGAATACCTGTCAACCGCAGAATAGATAAAAAAAATATGGTATTTTTATATAATGGACTATTATTCAGGTATAAAAAAGGATAATCTTGAGGCTTTTATAGGTAAATGGAGGAAGTAGGGTTTCAATCTCTTTTAAATGTAAGTTTTCCATTTTTGATACTAAAATTTTGAAATTTTGGCCTTGAACTTCGTTATCTATTATATGATGGCTATTGTTGTGTCACAAATGGGTAAACTGTATGCCTTTAAGTGAACTTTTTCAGGTAAAAATCACAGAATTTGCCTGGCCAGCTTCTTTATAGTGAGCTTAATGTTCCTCTACTTCATCATAGTATTTTTCTTTCTGGGTTCCTGTAATTCATTTGCCTATGCTTTGAAACAAGAAATTAGTTTACATTTATCACAGACATAATGAATTCTTTCTTTCACAAGAAAAACAGTTCAAATGCTGCACTTCTTTAAAGACATCCTTTTTGCTTTCAGAATTTGTGCTTTCTGTGACTGTAGACACTAGAAACTGTTTATGTCACTGTGCTTATAGTTTCTAGCAAGCTCCTCAATGAGCTAACCAGTCTACATTCTGTCCTCCTCTGAGTGTTTTTATATTTATTTTTATTAGTACATCCTTGCAGTACACAATGATTTCTTTTCTCATGGAAAGCTGGTACATTTATATAAGAAATCTTAATTCTTTTTACATCTCTCTACTCCCCTTATTCCAGCTCTTGGTCCTCTTCTCATTTGTAAAATATCAATGTCCCTGTTTCATATTATCTATCTTTTATTTTTCTCTTTAACTCGTTTATGCTTTGGTTTTCTCATATAAGAGAAACCACATGATATTTAAGCTTGAGTGTTGGATTTATTTCACTTAACACTATGGTGACAAGCCTCATCTGTTTTGCTATAAATGACTCTAATTTATCCTTGTTTATCATAAAGTAGCACTCCGTTGTATAGAAATAACACACTTTTTTCATCCTTCACTGTAGATTGACATAGGTAACCAAGACTTGGTCATTATGAGTTGTGCTGCTGGAAAGTGTATTCACTACTCTCATGTTACTGACTCATGATAGTTTAGCTTTATTTCGAACACTAATCTAACATCACCAACTGACTAGTAAATCTTTCTAGGAGGATAGACCATGAAATCACTATAATTACCATTTTCCAATCCAACCTACTCATCATTTGTTCCCTGCTCTTACTCTCAGCACCAACTGAGACTGCTTTCCTATGTTTGTATTTCCACAAATCCTTCAGGTAAGTCCATTAAGCTTGTGTAAATCCAGTAAGCCTGTGTAAAATTTTTTGGATGCTTATGTCCCAGAAACTCTTCTAATAACACCATACTTAAACTTCAAGGCACTTAGAGGAACAAATAGAGAACAACTTATTTCAATAAAATGACATAAGTCTGGGCTTAAATAAATTAGACTAAGTACTCATGTAAATAGATGAATATCTGAATACTATCCTTTGATATATGTACTCTACATGGCTCTTCACAGAGGTACTTTTCAGCATTTTATATAAAGGAAACATCTCCAGGTAGCCCAGAGTATTATACCTGTACTTGAATAACTTCATAAGATAAAATAATAGTTGATGAACTTGGGAGATAATCAGGAAAGACGGCTAACACAAATAGTCTAAAGTTTTGATGATTTTTAAGGAGCAAATTCAAACATTTCTAGGTTCTTAGAAGGCTGAAATTATAAAATATGTATAAGTTTCTTATGGGTAGCATGGAGGCTTATAAAGATCTCCCAGAACTGCCTCAGATCTGTCCCATAGGTGCACTTAAAGGAGGATTTAGTTCATGGTATATCATAACTTGTATTAGTCTAGGGAAATATCCCTAATTTAATGCTTTGTTGAAAGTTGCCATAAATATTTACCTGCTAAATGCCCAGCTCTGGATTACATGCTTTGGGGATAAAATGTAGAAGACAATAATATGCTTATATTCTTTGCAAATTACTCATTTATTCATATAATGCTAAAATCTTATGCCATTTAGTATACTATGATAAATTTGCATATGTAAGGAAAAAATAACAAAACTACTGAAAGAAATGAAATACAAAGCAACAGTAATATGATATTTTTAGTGATGTATAGGTTTTTAGAGCATTCTGAAGCTGTAAGGTGATGAAATATCTTATAGTGCATTTTAAAAGGTAAAAAATCCTGCTAATGCAAGCTCACATATGTGGAGGCAAGAATGTATTTCCCTGATTCCTGTGCACTGATCATTTTTAACTCTCTTAATTTGTAACTTTATACTTCTAACCTTTCATTGCTATCAAAGTCAGGAAATAGTTATGTGGAGAAATGAAGACCTAATAAATAGGAAAGCAAAAGGAGGGAGACCAGTCATAACAGACTGACTTAGGAAACATAGGGAAAAGGGTCGGTGTCAAAGTGGCAGAAGGAAATGGTGGTTTTAAAGTGTGACATGGGGCAGTGAAATCTTCATACATTCATTTCTAAAAAATTTATTTTTAACTGGTACATAACCAAAGAAACTGTATATATTAATGGAGGACTAAGTAATGTTGTGGTATGTGTATATACCATGTAATGTTTATATCCAGTTAATATATTTATATCCAGTTAAATATATGTATCTCCTCATATATTCATATTTCTTTATGTTGAAAACCTTCAAAATACTTTCTGAATGGCACAGAATGTTATTGTTATAATCACCCTAGTGTGTATTTGCACATCAAAATATCTTTCTTCTAACTACAATTCAGGACTTCTTCATTTCTTCAGTGTGCCTGCTCCTACTCATCTCAGCCCCAGGATCCTACTCTCAAAAGCTATAAAATCAATTTTGAAAAAAATTCATCCTAGGAGAAAACATTCAGCATTTTCTTCCTTTGCCTTGTTTATTTTGCTTTACATAATGACCTACAATTCCATTCACACTGTTTCAAATGACAGGATTTTCATTCTTCTTAGACAGCATTAAATAGGATTTTCTTTATCCATTCATCCAGTTGATAGACATTGGTTATTTCCATTTCTTGGATTTTGTGAACAGTGCTGCAAACATGAGAGTGTTAATGTTTCTTTGTCATATTAATTTCATTTTCTTTCTATTTGTAAGGAGATTGCAGGGTCCTATGGTAGTTTTATTTTTAATTTTTTATGTACTCCAACAAAATTTCCAAATGATTGCTTCAATTTACATTCCCATTGATACTGTGTAAGAGGTCCACTTTCACACTCTCACCCTGCACATGTCATCTTCAGCATTTTTGATAGCAGCCATTTTAACTGGGGTGAGGTGATATCACGTTGTATTTTTTATTAAGTTCTTTGGTACAGTTTAGATACACAAAATGACCACATCATTCAAGGGAATTTGACTTATACATAGTATATCCTATTCCTCTTTTTTTCCAATCCCCTCTCCTCCCTTCAATCTTTCTTCCTCTCCTTTTTTACAAAGCTTTGTTTCTATTGTATATTTCTTTTATTAGAAGGGAAAAGAAAAAAGTGATAAAGGAGAGAAAAAGAAAAAAATCATTGTATTTTTCACTTCAATTTCCCTGTTGATAAGTAGAGTTAAACTTTTTTTGTATACAAGTTGGCTATTTGTTGTTTTGAAAAATATTTAGTTCTATTTTCTATTTTTAATTGGATTAATTTACTGCTATGATTTCCAGCCACAAGTGTAAGTTGTATCTGCACTAAACTGAAAAGCTTCTGGCTTGCAGTAAACAGCTTCTATTATGTTGTTCTCCACTCCTTATGGGCCTATTCATTCAATATTTTTTATCATGAAAGGATGTTGAATTTATCAAATGTTTTACTTTTGTGTAATAAGTTCTTTTTCTATCATAAATTCTTTTTCTATCACTCTGTTGATGAACCGTATCATATCTACTGACTTGCATATATGAATATTATGGTTGATACGTTGTGTCAACGTGAGAAATTTAGAAGTTTAACTGAGAGACTCAGCAGGGAGCTGGGATCCTTACTTTGTAAATATCCTCATTCTGTGAAAGTGGAAGGAACAGGGATTTTGTGAGTGCTACACCTGCCCTGGGTGTGGAGGGGGTGGCCCATGTACAACTTAAGGGAGGAGAAGGGGCTTGTTCCCTCTTTTTGCTCTGGTTGTATTTGCTTGCTGCTGCCTTGAAGTGTTGCCCCAGTGCTGTGCCACCGTGCCTTGCAGCCAGCTGAAACTGTAAACTAAATAAACCTTTAATTCCTTGGGTATTTTGTCTCAGGAATGAGAGAAAAGTAACAAAGACAGTGAAGAAATCTTGCATATGTGGGATGAATCCCATTTGATCGTAGTGAACTTAGTGATCATAGTGACTTTAATGGGCAGTTCAATTGGGTTTGCTAGTGTTTTTCTCACCATTTCTGATCTAAGGTCATCAAGAATATTGGCCCATAGTTTCCATTTTTATTTTTTCTAGTTTTGAATTAAGATAATTTTGGCCTTGTAAAGTATATTTGAAGGAAATTCTTCCTCTTCTCTCTTCTAAAACAACAAATGGAGAATTAGCATTATTTAGATAAATGTCAAATAGAATTCAATAGTGAAATCATCCACTCCTAAGCTTTTCATTAATCAAAAGCTATTTACTATTGATTCAGTCTCATTATTTACTATTCATATGTCAGGTTTTCTGTTTCTTCATGATTTTAGTTTTGGTAAGGTATATACATCTAAGATTATCTTCATTTATTCTATGGTAACAAATTTGTTGCCATTTAATAGTCTTTAATGATCTTTTTAATAATAATAGTCTGTGTTGTTTATTAATTATAATAGTCTTTAATGATCTTTTAATTATTGTGGTCCAGATACAGTCATTAGTTACAATCTGACAAAGATGAGATAGTTAAAAGCACAAAAAGTCCCAAAGCAACAGTAAAATGATATTTTTCCAAAAATATTTGGAAATATCTTAAGATTATATCCTGCCAGATTTCCTTTCAGAATTATCCAAAAGACTCACATTCATTCTGGAGTAGATATTCATTGATACCTTGCTGGGAAACTAGATTTTATAATGCAGGAGGAGAAAATGGAGATACAAAGTGTTATTGATGATCTTCAGGCTAATATACTGCCCTAATTTTTTATTGCCACATGTCCTAGAGGAATTTCTTTTTTTTTTATTTAAAAGAGAATAAAACAAAAGGGGGTAGTACAGAGCAGATCAGAAGAGGACAACATAGGCAACACAGTACTTTACATTAAGTCAACTGGACATCAACATTATCTAACACCATATCTCTAACTCTGCTATAGTTGAGCATAGTTTCAATTACAATAATATGAAACATAACACAATAGTATAAAGCCATGCATTTAGTGAAAGAATTCCAGGGCTTTCTGAACCAAATAACAGAAAATGATCAATGAGTATTATAATAGCTCATTTTTGATAAAAAAGAAAAAAATTTGTTTGAACTATCACACATATTCAAATTCCAATGAGACACAATGTGGTAGACAGAACCAATGGCAATAGAACAA
>PVJX010032265.1:0-20569 GCA_004027295.1 Dolichotis patagonum | reverse complement strand
GGCGTAGAATTTTATTAGGCTGCGCGTGGAGAGTTTTTCATTGCAAAGGCAACAGGGGGAAAAAATCGGGATAAGCCAGTCTTTGTATAAGGGAAGGTGCTGAAAGGAAGGCTGTGTACAGGGGCGAGGGGTTCAGCCCTCCGGCTCCACTCGGCTAGGTGGGACTCCAGCCGCCAGCGGCGCGCACAGCCGGCCGGGCTATTTCCGCAGGTGGCGGTGGCTCGGGGCAGCGCGGGGAGAGAGGAAGCCACGGCCGATGCGGGCGGCAGCCGTGCTGGGGCCTCTGCGTCTCCGGGGCGCGCTGTGTCCCTGCTCAGGGGGTTCCCTCTCCGCCGCCCGCCCCGGGGCAGCGCTGCCGTCCGCCTGTCCGCCTGTCCGCCTGTCCGCCTGTCCGCCTGTCCGAAGGCGCACGCGCACGCCCACGTGTGTGCACGCTCCAAGGAGCTGAGGGTCTGTCCAGAGCTGAAAGGAAAGACGCGTCTTTCCGGAGAGGAGCGGATCCCAGCCCTCGGCCTCAGCGGCCCACTTAATTTGATGCCCATGTTTTAAAAGCATTCCTTTATTGAGTCACTCCATCTAAAAGCCGAATGGAACGCTATTCAGTCAGGGTCTTCTGTCATCTCTTAAACCAACAGCAGACACGTCTGTACTTTTAAAAATCTTTTCCTGGGTAGAATCGCGTGGGCGCGCACTGCATCTCTAACCTGTGTGTGCCGCTCGCGCCCTCTTGTTAGCTGCGCCCGATTCCTCGCTCTCCGTTTCCCTGATCCCCCTGGAGCGACCATTCTGCCTTTTCTGATCTCTCAGAGTAGCACTGGTCTCCACAAAAATAGGGTCTCTATTTTGCAAGAGAATAAAATGCGTATTTTATTTAAACTTGTGGTCAGATAATCCACTTTCACTTTTTAAAAAGGGCAGTTGCAAGTCTTGGGGTTTGCAGTGACAATATCAAGTGGGTAGATTCAGCATCGCTCTTTTTTATGTATGCTGACTGTGCAATTTTTACACCCGAGTCCAAGATTCCCGTCAGAGGGAGACTGTAGACAAGTAGGCTAATACCGACTTTTTATACTTCAAGCCTCACAAGTAATACACTAACCATTATGAGACCAGGGTAATATTCTCTTCTACCAGAAGACTGTATATACACAAAGGAATGTGTGCACAAGCAGGCAGTATCTATATTTGTTTTTAATACACAGAAGTTGCTGTGATATTCTTGTCTTGTGCCATTTGACAAAGTTTAGTGCAAGAAAAACAACTATTTTCCATTCAAAAATTCTACATTAGGTAAAGGAGAGGAGGCAGCTAAAACAGAGTATCTCTCTCTTTCTGTCTCTCTCTTTCTCTCTCTTCCCACCCTCTCTCTATATATGCACATATATATTTCCCACAATGGATACACTTACTGGATATTACAAACATGTACTAATGAAAAGAAAAGGAAAGGAAAAATTCCACATAAACACATTTTACTTTCTCACTGGTTTGCAAATACTTAGCATGCCAGTTTGAGAAAGGAATTCAGGGAAATACCCTAGAACTCTGTGGAGAACAGGACAGACATGCAGACTCTCCAGTTCAGTCAACCACCTCAAGGAAACCATCCAATGGTGGAATCACAGAACCACCTGATGACTTGCTGAGATCTCTCTTGCCAGTGTCATTTCTTTCTTCCTCTGGTTTGTATCCCAGGACAAATCTTCTTTAAATTTGACTGCCATTCTTTGCTCTCCTTGGCTCATCGTAACAGTCTTACTGGTGTATTGCGTTGGGCCTGAGGTATAAACAAGTTTAAGACAAGAAACTCATGTATCACAGTGCAAAGCCTTTACTGCCACATCCCGGTCTGTATTAGAAGGAAGCAGAAGCTGAGGGATTTATGGGAAAATTTAAGTCATCTTTTGCAGTGCGCCCTTTAAAAATTAAACTGCTGTCTTAGAACTTGGATGTCAGGTTTCATCTTTGGGTTTCTGTGAGGCATCTGGAGGCGTCCGGCAGACGTGAGGCTCTTAGTGGGAAAGGTGGTTAACTGGAACTCCAAACCCCTTTCTCTACCATCTGTGCCTGGGTATCTCAGCGTTTGCCTTTACAAATCAAACATAGAGAATGCCCACAAGTTCAGGTTGGGACAATTATATGGTGGCAGTTGTATCTTATTTTTAAAAATGATGGGGCACTTCTAGGTGTTAGAGGTTGGCAAGCAAACTTACCCAAATATTTTAGATTTACTAATGTGCCCTACACACTGCGCTGAGGACATGTGTGTCTTGGGAATGCAACAATTTAAAAGTTGAGCTAGAAGATTATTGCCTTAACTCACCCAAGTTGTTTTCACCTTTAAAACATTATGAAGGTAAGCTAAGCATTGGAAAGGAGGAAGCAGCTGGAATTATCTCAACTTTGTTATTTTTTTTTTTAATAAGAGACCCAACAAGATATATTTAGGATTAATAAATGGTGGCTAGAGAGACAAACAGTACAGAAGTATCAGTTGCTTCCTTAAAACCATGGTTAGCCTTCTACTGAATTTGGGATAAGTTACTTTTTTCCTGGAGGAATCTATTCAACCTCTCACTGTTCATGTAAAATGAAGCTAATAATAGTTATTTTAAATAATTGCAAGAAGGCACTGATAAAACGTGCACAGAGCAGACAACAGAACTCTTCCAGCAAAGGATTAATAAACATAAACTACCAGTTCTAGTAGGTGGGAAATAAAATTTAAATGGTTTCATAGGAAATTTTGGAAACTGAAGTCCATGACAAATAAGCAAAGTATTGTTTTTCTATAAAACATGAAGTTTACTTCCATTAATGAAATAGTATGTTTCTAGATTAGGAAAGATGTCACCATGTCCACAAGCTGTGGCCTGATTGTTCAGGTCCTACTACGTGTCAGGCACTGGGTGATAATGATGATGATGGCGATGATGATGGTGATGTGTGTCTGTGTTTGTGTGAGTGTGTGTCTGTGTGTGAAGTTGGGTGTACAGATGTGGGTATACCACTATTCATTTTAACTTGATTAAGAAGGAATTATTTTACTCATTTTATTATTAGATATCTTTCAGTTTAAAAAATGGTAAAAGTCACATGAGTCCACACACGTGATAACTGAAGTATGTAAAATTGACTAAAACATTGCAATTTATTTCTAGTCTCAAAAATTAATAGTACTTCATATGAAATTGTTTTAATAGTTCACAGTTAACTGAAAAAGATAAAAACTTGTTTGAAAACAAAGAATAGCACAGATAAAATTGTCTTGCTAAGTATTAAAATAGAAAGAAGGTTTTGTGGATATAGCTCAGTGGTAGCACACTTGCCTAGCATGCCTAAGGCCCTAGGTTTAAATCTCCACACAACAAAAAAGAAATAAAGGAAAAAAAATAGCAAGATGTAGTGACTCTTCTGAAACCCCAGCACTTGGAAAGCCGAGGCAGAACAAATACACCGAGTTCAAGGCCAGCCTGGGCCACATAGTGATTGTAGGTCCAATATAAACTACATGATGAGACCCGACCTCAACAAACCCAAATAAACCAAAAAACAAACAAATAAATAAACATTTAACAATAGATTAATGGTATGAAATGAATTAGTAGAATAGAACCAAGACAGAATTAAGAATAAATAAAATATGAATGAAGAGCAAAATAAAAGGTAGATAACAGGAAATAGAGAGGCAGATGTTTTTCAAAGGAGAAGGAGATGAAGAAAAGGAAGGAGGGGGAAGGAAGGGGAGAGACGGGTAAAAAAAGCAAATAAGATGCATTGTGTCCGGCACCAGGCCCACACAGGAAGTGTAAACATCCTGTACTACAAATATGCATAAAAGAAAGGAAGGAGCTCAAGAGATGAGAGAGGGAAGGAAAAGGGGACAAAAGAAAGAATTGAGATATGTTATGTCCATGTACCAACTCCTCAGGAGGTGTATAAATATTGTTACTACATACATGTAGTAATAAAAAAAAATACTTGTATTTAGTCCAAAAACAGTTTGAGGGGTACGGCTAAGTCTACATAATTTCTTAAATGTGGGGAATCATTCAGAAGAATAAAAACCAAGAAACCGGAAGACTGGACTAAAAGAGAAAAGAAAGCTGGTCTGAGGCTGCCTTCTCTGCTGATAATCCAATGGGCAGTGGGGCCACGTAGAGGACATCCTCACCAGCAGGGTCAGGGAACTCCGTCTCCTGTGTCACATTCGTCGCTGGTTGTCTTGATCAGGGATATAAATTTGAGTTTTTAGATTTGTGCAGGATACATACTGGCTGAGTGATCTTACCAAACACCTTAGCAACTGTGGCAGAAAAAGGCTGGGACTAAAAGGGACATCTTAGATCATCAACAAAGGCAAGTTGTAATCCAGTTAGAGTCAGCTGCTTGCTGCGGCAACTTAATACAACTTAATACTTAAACACAAGATAGGGTGCAAGTCTGTGGTGTGGCGAGAGAGGTTTTCAATACAGTTCCTACTAAAGGTGAGGTTTCAAAATACTGAGAAAAGGTTTTATTTATTCATAGAAGTAGGAAAATGGATGCACAGATGAATAAAACTTCAGTTATCTAAAGTTAACTTCAAGATGAAAACAAGCAAGTGAAGAAATAAAAATACAAATTGATTTGAATAAAATGCCAGTGAGCAGTTTTCTGTTTGTTTCAGCTTTTGTTTTTTTTTTAAATTAATAGGGATGCAACAGACTTTACAGCCAGAATTCTTAAGATTAAAAAACCAGCAAAACTTATTTCAGAAGTTTTTAAAAAATCAAACAAAGTAGTTTTGGCTGTTCAAAAATTGCTTTATTTTTCCAAATAGTTTCATTACATTAAATGCACCTATTTGAATTTGACTATTTATTTGCCAAATGGTCATATGCATTCTTTCTACTGATGCACTGTATATTATAGTATATGCACTTAGAAACTAGTGAGCCTATGATCAAAGATAAATCTAGAAATGCCTTAAATATGTATCTGATATATGGTGATGCATGATTCAGGAGGCTGAGGCAGGAGGAGCACTCTGAATTTGAGGACAGTTTGGGCTACATAAGTGAGTTTAAGGCCAGCCTACACTACATAGAGAGACCCTGTAAGAAGAGAGAGAGAGAGAGAAAGAGAGAGAGAGAGAGAGAGAGAGAGAACTATTTACAAGATCAATATTTATAATTTAGTGATAGTAAAGCTTTTCGTTTTCAGTGATTTGAACAGCCTGCATGTAGGTTCACTTCCACTGGTTTATATGAATCTATTAGCGTTATAGGTCTATAAATGGAATATTATTGCAACTTAAATATTTCTCCCTTTTAATCTCACTACTATATTTTATCATTTAAAAGTAGTCATTTGAGACACATTTTTCTGACAGCATTGGAGAAACTGTAACTTAGTAGTGAGTCTTATATCTACAAACATAAAGTTGAAAAGTAGACCACTTTAGAAATTAGTCAGTGATTGTTACCATTCTCTAACTACTACATCTAAGCTAGTGCCAGCTCATGCTTTTTGGTTGAGCCCAAACATATATAAATATTTCACTATTTAGCTCGTGTAATGTGATGCAAGGTGTGTGTTCCAAGTTGATTTGATTACTAGGCAGCAGTGCCGGTAAGGTGGTTATTAAGCACTCCATAATTGAACTGTTCTAAGCACACCTTGAGAAATGAATTTGAAGCTTTCTAATTCAGATTCAAGTATTTTAAAGTCTCTTCCATTACAATTTCAGCTTTACAATAATCATAAATTGAAAAAAAAAATAGACTGTAATCTTCAGGTCCCTCAAAGACATTTAAATGGCAGCAGCCCAAATTCCAAACAGAAACAGTTTTAAACTGCTTAATCAGGCAGAAGAGCTCTGTGTGGAGTTCCACACGGATCCCAAAGGTTGAAGCCCAAGGGTGAGGAGTTTCCCAAACGGCATTGGGTGGCAGCCTTTTAAGAATTTCCTTACTGTCTTTCCGTATTCGCCTATTTTTGATGACTGTGTTTTTCTTCTGAAATGAATTTCGCACTAAATGGGATTAAGTGTTTTGGTCCATGCTCTGTTACCGACCTACTTTTAATCTACTCCGAGGGTGCTCAACATTCGTGATGGGAACAAACTAACTGAGAAAGAAATGAGGCGAAAAGTTGGTCATTGTTTCTGTAGTACAGTAAACGTTCAAAGGAAAGCATTTCTTTTTTTAAAATTTCAGGTTATGGACATTAAGAAAACAAGATTTTGAACACAGGTGACGATGCTTTTTCTGTGGACCATGAAGAAGAATCTCCTTTAGGAAAAAAAATAAACAGCTAGCTTTTATTCCTACTTGTTTTTATTCTTCTGGCACATATTACACAGATCCATGTAGATATATTTCAGTTTCATAATATGAAGAATTAGGATGTGCAATGCTGTCAGACTTTCCACTGAGCTTCAAAGAAAGCAGCAGAATGAAGCTTGTTGTAAACTTTTATTTCCATCTTCTGCATTAGGTAATCTTGTTTGAGTAGGTCCAAAAACATAAACACATTAACTGCCATTTAATTTAGCGTAAATAGTGAAAGAAAGTCAATAGTCATTCAGAAACAAAGTTGGAAAGTGCATGTCAGCTTTTGTATCAGATGCCATCAAGTCAGACTACCCTTGCTTGGCAGAAATAAATAAGAGAAATAAAGACACCTGGAACTTGTTGCTGGGAGTATCTGGGCATTGTTTAATTATTCTCTTTTCTCTTGTGTTTGTCATGCGGTAAAATAGAAAGGAATTATCTTTTGTGAAACCATGCTGAATTCAGATGACTGTAATTTACTAGTCATTTGTGCTTAATATAAAGTTTATTCTGTTCAATTTATAAAAATCATGGATTCCTTCACAAGTTAGTGGAATTATAACAATAACACTGCAAAATATATAAACATATTATAAGCATTTTACAGTAAAGATGATGGTATAAAATCAATATTTTAAAATATAATTAATGTCTATTTCTTTGTACCTATATATCAACCAACAAAACCCATTACAGAATATCCTATATTCGTTTAATATTTTATAACATAAACATTTATTTTACATTTATTTTATCTGAACCTGAGAATAGTCCATAGTATGTGATAATCAAAGCTTAATATTGAGAGAGGTAAGGTAACCTTTTACTCCTGTTGTAGTTTTCTAGAATATCCAGGTATCATACATATTTATGCTACATATAATTTATGTGGCTGTGATTTACCTTTTTAAATGCATGAATTTATAACTGTTTATCTGAAAAAATATTGGAATGTTAGAAAATTAATGAAAACACTAATATGCATTGAGGACATACTACACACCAAGATATATATTGTGTTAGTTATGTATTTCTGTGTCACAAAACTTAGTGAATTGAAATAGTAAACATTTTCTTTATTTGCTCATGATTCTGCTATTTGGTCAGTATTTTGCAAATATAGATAAGATGACTTAAGGACTCAATTTTAAAAACTTAACTTTCCATTTATCTAGAAATGTCTCAAATTTATCTTTCTTTATTGTAAGTAATACTTTTATTATTATGTAAATACTACATTTCCCTCATCAATTCATCTATTGATGGACATAGTCATTGTTTCCAAGGCTTACATATTATAAACTGTGCATCTAGTTTGTATCATTTGTACCAATAATTTGTCTTAGTTAGTTGTAAAGACATGTGTATTGTTATGTTTGTGGCTTTTTGGGAGAATCTTTTGTGTATGTCTTTACTAACTACTTCGAAGATAACTACTTTGAAGATAACCATACACAGCATAGCAACCACTGTTGTTCTTTAATACTTGGTTGTGCAAATTTATTATTTTTCATTAAAGGACTCCATTTTGTTTTTTGTTTGTATGTTTGTTTTCTTATATGGAAAAAAGTTAAAACAAAATTTCATAATAAAATAACAGGAGAATAACAATAGTTAATGCAAAGCCTATTGTTAACTTTAAAGTGGTTATTTAGATTACAAGATATGGGCATTAAAATTTCTCCAATTGATATCAGCACAAATCTTCCTTTTCAATGAACTAAGAGATGCTAATAGGGTAACTGACTTGCATTTTTTTCCCTTTTCCCTTTTCCCTCTTCCCTTTTCCCTTCCATCTTTTCTCCCATTCTACTTCTTAAAGACTCAATTTTGCAGAGCAGGTTGAGGCTGACTGTTCTCTGGGCTGCAGCCTCATCTCTTAACAAAACCCTTGGTGTAGACAGACACCTAGCTTTCTTTGTTCTTCCTTGTTAAGCCTCTTGCTGTGATGAGTGCAGGTTTCCTTGCAATGTTGGTTTTCAGTGTAGTTCACTTCTAAAAGGACCAGAGCTGAAGGTCCCAAAGACTCAGGCTCAGAACCGGGGAAGTGAGACTGTCAAAGGGTGACAAGAAAGAGCCTTAGGTTATGTCATCATTGAACATATCCACTGTGCTGAAGGTTCTGGAAGGTACATGCCATGACCCAGGCAGCCTCTGAAGTTTCTTAGGTGAAGGAGGGGCACTAGAGCATGAGAATATAAAGAAGAGACAAAGCTGGGGTCAGGTGGAGCCCTTACTCTCCTGATGGGAGGAAACAACTGCCCTCTCACTGCAGGGGTGTTTATTTATACCTTTCAGCAACTTAGTGTCACATGACAGCCTGTTGTCCCAGCAGCTCACTGTGTGAATTGTCCTGGCACTAGATGTTCTCTTGGCTGAAGCGGCTCCTTCACATGGCTTGCCCCAGGCGCTCTTCCCTCTTGGGATGGCCGTACCCCAGTCTTGCACTTATGATCAATTTCTAGCTTCAATGGCTCCCAACAGATATGGATGTGATAAAATTGCAAGGAGCTACACATAAGAGCACCTTACATGCAAAAACATACTCTTGAAAAAACCATCTAAACTGTACGCATTTGATTTTCTAGTTTCAAAATGCTGTAATAATTGTGTTAGATGTAGACACTGAGAAAGCCTGGGGAAGACGCCGCTTGAGACTTCCTTGCAAATTTCTTTGTGGCTTCTGTGACTACTTGAAAAACTAAAACTAAATGAAAAAAGGAGAAGTTGAAAGACAAAGAGGAGGAAGAAATAGAGGAGAGGGAGGAAGAAACGGAGGGGGAGGAGAAACCCATCACCACTGGGTTTTAAAAGAAGGATGAGGTTATGCAAAAGACTTTGGTTCAACTCCGGATGTGCATTGTTTAATGTACCTGGGATTCTGTTTTTATGTTGACATCATGTGGTCAATAGATCAGGAAACAAAATCCGTCAAGAGATCCTTCTCAGGAAGGAAGATGCATCACACCATGCAGAGTTACTAGAAAGGACTGGGTCCGGTCAAGAACAGAAGGGACAGGAGAAAAGCCTGGGGGGGGGGCGGAGTCTCTCTTACAGTTTCCATGGGTAGCAGAAGGTGAGGGAGCGTTAGACGCTCAGCAGGGCGAGGACTGGATACTGTCAGTTATTTTAGAAGACTCTGGGAAGAGAAGTGGATTTTAATTACCTGTGACTATAGGGTAATTCACATCAGGGGGAGCATGGGATTCCCTATTGAACATGTCCAAAGGGAGATGCCTGGAAATAAGAGTTCTGAAATGGTTAGTTTGTGTATCAAAGATGTGCTTTCCAGCAAGTGGTTTGCTCTTCCTAAGAGTGCTCTGAAGGGCAGCCCCCAGCCCGGGTCTGCAAGTCCCCAAGATGTTAAAGCACTGTAAAACAGGAGAACTTTACAACCTTCCAGCAGCTACACTACTATGATGTTATTTGACTCTTTGAGTCTCAGTCTGTCTATGTAATTTGCATAAGATAATACTATTTCATTGTTACCAGGAAGACTAAATAGGCTAGACTATCTGCTGTACTGAGAACAGTGCCTAACGTCCATTGACTAATTTTGGTGGAGTACGCTGAAGGTGTGTGTTACAGTTTTTACTTAAAATGTTCCCAAAGCCTCATGCATTCCCAGGTGGGGTTTTGGGGAGTAGCTGGATCATAGGAGTATGATACTAGGTTAAGGGTGCGTGACAACTGGTTTCTACGGACTGGTTTAGCATGATTCTGCGTATGGATAATGGGATGGCCCACCCTGGATGGTGGTGACACCATCCAATAGGCTTGTAGCCTTGGTGGGATAAAAAGGGAAAAGGAAGCCTCTCTACTCCTCCTCTTCTGCTTCCTATGTCATGAACTGTGCCTCCTTTATCATGCCCCTCTGCCACGTCACTCCGTCTTAGAACAACTGACTGTGGACTGAAACCTCTACAAACTGTGAGCTGAAATAAACCTTTCCTTCTTAAACTCCTGGGTGTCAGATATTTTGTCCCAGCAATAAGAAAAGTAACAAAGACACTAGGCACTGTTGCATTCTTGACAAAAAAAAATATCTAGTATAATGGTGGATACATTTGGAGAGTTTAGTAAATCTTTGCTCAAGTAACAGTCTACACAACTGTGTATGTCATTCTGTTCTCAGAAGGCAAAACACTTTTATTGTGTGTCATTCTATTTTATTGTTACTTATACTAAAGTTCAGGATCAACTCCAGCAAGGAATATATTTTGGTAGCAAAGAAATTCTTAGCCGTATTTTAGGCTACAATGTGTACTTAAAACAATCATCCCACAGGTGGAAAGTGATTTGAAAGTTACCAATGTAGAGTGCAATAAACATCCATACTCCGACTTCAGACATCAATGCACCATAGTTTTTTTTCACAGTAAGCAGTAACTCCAATCCGCACTGTGTTTGTAGGAAACAGTTGGTTTTCAGCTGCACTGTACACAGGCTGTACCCAAAATGTTGTTATGGTCAAATGCTGCTATAGTTAGGTTCATTTTTTTTACATGAAAATCAATCATGGTTTGTCAGCCAGAGAAGGTTAAAAGTCAATTGGTAAATGGAAGACTTCACCACTCATCTGTAGACCTTCGCAGGGGCATCCAACTAACTATGAAGGCTCTCACCACTTCATAAATTAAGCAGGCTCTATACATAGTGGCTTACTTCAAATTAGACGAGAGAGTGACACTTCAGGAGGTATGGAGACGAAGATGTGCAGTTCCATGAGAAGTCATAGGGTTCCTCTGAGAGAGCTCATTAAGCGTGCTTAATTTCAGTCATTGTGACAAGTGGGACACAACTTGATAAAAACCAAAGACTGTATAAATTGCCTAAGAAAATTAAGATACAAGTGACCCACTTAAATAATAGCCTGAAGTCAGGTAACTTTTATTGTACCGATATATTTTTTGCAATATGATATTCTATTAATTCTTCCTTAAATAAACAAACTGATTAAAATTTCATTATGCCGACGTCTCACAATAAACTTAGATCCACCGCACCCTTTTCTTTTTGTTTATTTAAGTCCTTATAATTAATTCTGGATTTATGTCATTTGCTGGTCAATGTTACAGTCACCTTACTAACTGCTTAAGCAATTTGAAAGCTGTCGGAGCTCACAGGGGCAGTGGGTGCTACCCACAGTTTTAATCTAATCCTTCGTGAAGTTTTATTTTCCCATGCCGTGGTATTTTCTGTTAGCCAAGTAATTAAATGTTATTGTCCGCATTTTATACACAACAATAATTTTAAGTGTAGGTTTCAGCTGGACAGATGTGGCAGGAAAATTTTGTTCAACACACAGCCTACTGACACTTTTTTCCTTTTGATTATTTTCTTTGTTTCAGTCCCCAAACTATTTTGTCATAATTAATAAATTTAAACTATTAAGTCATACAAAGGTCTTAAGAATTTTCCACATGGTTTGGTCCCCGTCATTCATGTTATTACTTCATTATTTCAATAGACATTGGCTACACCCAGTGCAAGCATTTCAGAGCATTCATGAACAGGGCTCCTAAAGTATTTCTGAGAGGTTTTGAGGACCTCTTTTTCTTTCCCCATCAACCAAGTTATGTGGGATATTAACAGCTTTACATCTGAACCTGTGAGTGATGCAGCATTTGCTCTTGACATTTTGAAGATTCAAAATTTCTCCCAATTTTTAAAATCTGTTTATGTGAACAAACCAGTTTAAAGAATTCTCTTTGGGCAGAAATAAAACAGAGCATGATTAAGTAAACTGCACACAAGTAATCTACCCTTTTATCTCAGGTAGGTAGATTATTCCTGTGAACCAGGGCAGGTGTTAGGTATATGCTCACTGCCTTAACTAGCTTTGGGAAAAAATATTTCTACTTAAAGAATCTGCAATTTGTAAAAAATCCCAGATCACTGAATCTTGGCTTCAGAAAGATTCTCTGAAAGCAATATAATAATAGAGATGGCTAGGTTCACCCTTAGTTTTTTTGTTTATTTGAGTTTTAGTTTGGCTATCAAAGACTTTCATATTTAGCCAATACTAATTTGATCAAAATGCTTTTTTTCTCCAACTACAGCCATAGCCTCTCATGTAATACCATCTCTATAACTTGTTTCTTTGGCTCCTTGGTATGAATTATTCTTCCAGTTATTTTATCAATAACTAAAATGCTCATGTGCTGAAGTACATACTAAAGCAATACAAATCCTTTATGACTCTTTATTTCTCCCTCATATTTTCTTTTGTTCTTATTATTCTTTGCCAAGGTTTTTCTTATTATTCTTTGCTATAGAAATCTTTCATTAACAGTAGTGGTAATAATATCATGATAATACCACTTGATTATGTGTGATTAAGTATGTTCTCTAGTTTTCTTGCACAGGTTAGCTTTTATCTAATATGAGGTTGAATTTTTTTTTTTTTTGGTCGGTACTGGGCATCAAACTCACGACCATGCACTTGCAAGGAGGTGCTTATGCCACTGAGCTAAATCTCCAGCCCCAAGGTTGAAATTTCTTTTGCAACAAGAGATATGTATCATATTGTAAAATATAGGATACACTGGTATTTTCCCCATACCTAGGGCCAGGCATGAGGCGACACGCATGCATGGAATATTTATGGAAACACCCACTTCATCTTTTTCTCCACCACAATGCATGCTTTATGGTACTGCAAAAAGGCCTGTTTTCAAACAAAACCAGACTATGATAGAACTGCGTAATTTTTAAGAAAGATAGCCATTCAGCAACACTGATGTAAGCTTCTTTATCATTTGCAAAACAAAAACAAGCGCAAGAGCCTGTCACAAAATCATGCACCAGTAGTGCATCTGTGGCAGGAACATTAGCAACTTCATCTAACTTGGTTCCCCAATTTTCCATTGTTAGCTGCACCTTGTAAACCTTGTAAAATGTTTGAAGACAAACATTGGATGCAGAATAAAATGGCTTTAGAAGTTTTCAGACCTGAGGTCAAACCCAGGAAAGTCGCTGGTTACGAGACGAACCACACTGAGGGTCATTTTGCTTAGGATCGCTGTCTGAATATGTTAAGCAGAAAAAACAGCGCCCTGACGGGAGGTAACCGTGACAGCGCTCCTCTAGAACAGCACGGTCCTGGCATATAAGGACCAGCGCCAAACTGCTGCCAGACTGAAGAAAGAGAAGCAGACCTACCTAGGGTTACAGAGGGTATGGTTTACTGGAGGGTGCCAGGTGAAGGTGTTGCCCTGGGTGTGCTGGAAATAAGCTCCCAGATTCAAATCGTCAGGGCTGGAAAGAGCTACTGAACGCCACAAGGCAAAGCTCAAAGTTCACTTGCGCAGAGCGCTGCAAGTGCGAGCAACGGGCTGGCCTAGTGGGGGGGATGCGGGATGCTAAACCCCTGTGCTTGGGAAGCAGGGATGCTCTAAAGTCATTGGCTGAATTCAAAGACAGTATGAGGCGGTTGGCTGGTTTAAGCAGCGGGAGGCGAGAGTTCAAAGGACGGCTGAGGAGGAAGAGTGGAAGGGAGGAGGGGGTGGGGACAGAAAGTCTTTAAATACTGACGAGCCATCTTTGGTCTGCAGCTAAGTTCCCGGAGTGTAAACCGAGCAACAGTTTCCCCTAATTCTCAGTAAGGGGTGGGGAAGGGCGATCTAGGGTGGACAGGTTGGCAGCAAGACCAGTTGTATTCCCTCAGTTTGGATGGAAAGAGGGATAGATATGGATCGGGACAAAAGTGACTTCATCTTATTTGCAATGTACCTGTTTTATCCTAATCTAATATCAAAAGGAGGCACAGGATTCTGTTGTAAACTCCAAGTTCCACTGGATCTTTCTTTTCTTTCTTTCTTCCTTCCTTCCTTCCTTTCTTTCTTTCTCTTTCTTTCTTTCTTTCTTTCTTTCTTTCTTTCTTTCTTTCTTTCTTTCTTTCTCTTTCTTTCTTCCTTCCTTCCTTCCTTCCTTCCTTCCTTCCTTCCTTTCTTTCTTTTTCTTTCTTTCTTTCTTTCTTTCTTTCATGTTCCTATAGTTTGCTTGCAACAATGCAGGAAAAACAAAGTAGAGCTACTCTGGGGCAAACATGGTGGTTACCACTCCAAATGACTTCAGTCATGTCAAGCTAAATGCACACAAGTCTTTAGAGAGAAATAGGCATATATTTCTCACAAAAATGCCTTCATCCAGTGACCCCTCCACTCTTAGTGACAAACTTCATGTCTTTATATAACAAGTTTTATTAACCTTCCATCTCTCACTGAGAGAAACACAGATGTCTGTACTCTGTTGCTTTCCATGTCCTAATCTTGCAGGGTTTTTTTTTTTCTGGATTTCTCTTTAATTCCTCTGAGTACACATTCCATTCTGTGTTTGAGGACAAAATCTGTTTATCAACCCTGTAGGATTCTTAAATCTTTTTGTGGGGTTTTGTTTCTTTGAAGAAAAATTACAGTGCATATTGAGTCAAGCTAGGATTTTCTAGACAAAGGTATTCTTTTGAGTATGGCTGTCTATGCCTACACTTAACCCCAAATCAAGTGCTTTCAGAATAAAAGTTAAAGTTTCTCTCTCTCTCTCTCTCTCTCTCTGTTTCTTTCTCTTCTTCCATCCTCTCTCCCTCCCTCTCTGCTTCAGTCTCTTGCCTCTTTCTGTGTCTCTCTCGCCACATCTCCCTTCTCTTTATATTTGGTCTTTTGAAGTGCATATATTATGTAGGCTAGGAATTCATGACATACAGAAACAATTTTTTACTTACAGTTACCTTATATTGTACCAAATATTAGGGTGACTTCCAAGGAAGCACACAGCTAAACTTATTATGAACTATTTTCTAATGAATGGATTTGCACTGTACATTTACCAAATGCCTTTATATCATATTCGTTGGACTTACTCCCACGCCAGTCTTTTGTCTGAAGAAGCTATGTGTCACTGCTACACGGGCTGGGGAGAAACGGATTCTGCCCAAAGACTGTAAGTGTTCCTCCCTGGTGTACCTTGGTGTACCTTTTACTGCTTAGGAGAAGCATTTTTGTGTTTTCCTGAGCCAGTATGTTAATATACAGACCTTTGAAAAATCAGTTAACCCTTTAAGATAAAAAATCTGACTGTTTCAGAAGATAAGCAAACTAATGGTGGAATTATTTTCTTGAAAGGGTAAATAGACCTATGTTTTAAAAGCTGAAGTGTAAAATTCCCAATATGTTCTGCAGGGAGTATGCCTAGGGAGAGAGATGATTTTTTAATGCAGAAAAAAAATAGAAATTGAAGTTGTGGAAGGGGTGGTTAATTGGTTTAATTATGAACTAATTCTTTTTTTTTCTGCTCAGACTGCATATGATTAAAGTGAGTTGATTTGCCCTATTATTATGCCTGGCAAACAAAGACTTTGGAGCTCCCAGAAATAGCAATAGGCAAAACTATATCCACCCCAAATGGCAACTGAGAAAGGATTTATTAAGCAGCTTCACTTTGTACTGGTAAATGAGCCTTTCTCAAAAAAAAGGAAAAGAAAAGAAATTGAAGAGTGCAACTCCTAAATGAACCAGCTGCAGATGCCTTTTGGGAGTTTTTGCAGTGTCATTATGAGAAGCCGTCTGTGTAACTTTCTTTTCAGATCTGCCCAGCTCTGCCCAGGTGTTGAGATGTAAGGATGTGCCATTCCTTACATCAGCTGCACAGGATGGAGTCTCTCCCACACTGTCAGCACCTTGTGAACAAGAGAAGGCCCTCTTTGTGCTGTCCTCAAGGCACTGCACTGTGCCTATCTCATTCTGTTTCAAATTAACATCAGTGGTAATTTCCGCTGGTTATGCTTTGTAAAAGGAACTCTATATCCTTCAACTGTTCTCTGCTTGCAGGGCACCATGGGAGGCTGTTCAGATATGCAAATTGTGTTGTCTCAGTGTACTCCCAGGGGTAAATTGTTTCCCCCTTTCTCTTGACCAACCTAAAAGGAAAAATCCTGCAGGGGAAAGAAACGGTGACTTCAGGTTCTCCGTATGAATCTTTTCTCAAGCACAGTCTTTTCAATGAAATTGAACCTTACTCTTTGAGAATATTGTGGGGACTCATTTAAAAAAGCAGTAAAATTGCTAAAGAAGTTTTCAAATACACTGGGAAACTGGTACTGTTGTTTTCACACTTGCCAATAATTTTGTTAAAAAATAATTTTTTTCTAGAAATTGGGTTCTGCCTATGTGATCTTGTAGAGAATGAAAAAAATGTGTCTTGCGCACCCATTGTAGGTGCCTGGCTGGGATCCCTAGTATATGACAAACTTACACAATGTAAATTTTTAGGTGTTAAAGAGCTCTTTCTAAGGAAATGAAGACTCAGCTGAAAGAAACCAGGTGATGTGTATGCCGGACAGTCAAAGTGACATGGCACTGAGGCCCCCAGCATGCCTTGGGTGGAGTGCTGCAGAAACACAGCGAGGTCTGCCTGCGCATTTTTTCTGTGTCCCTATGTCTTCTGGGAAGAAGATAATATTTTGCTTCATCTATAGGGAGGCCAACTCTTCCATAAGTCTTTAGAGCTCCTTTCAAAAGCAGGGCAGGGGAAATTTGAGAAAGAACATCGAGATTCTAATGTTTTCTCAGAACTCAAGGTGCTGTGTTCTAGGGATAATGTGTCCTAAACCCCATCCATCACAGTACGAGAGTAGTCTTTAGTCACTGTGGGGACTAGCATAGCAAGTCTTACTTTTGTAGCTTCATAGTGAGGAATATAGAAGTGGTCAGATACAGTGAAGCTCAGATACCCACTTCCACCCAAGAGTGGTCTAATTTCCTAAAATCCCCAGGTTTTAACATCGTCATCTGGAAAATTAAGGTTATAGCTGTTGTTACAAGTCCAGTACAGGAAGATCTTCCTGTCCTGTAATTATTCTCCATTTTAACAAGGTTTTTCTGGTACTGTTATTTAATTATTTGGGGAAAATGGTTGATAGAAGATCTCACACCATAGATCCCATCAACTGCTTTTGGATTTCTTATATTAACCTGTCAGATCAATAGAATATTTTCTATAGTATTAATTTTGTGGGAAATTTCTTAAGCAAAGCCAAATCAAACCAAACCTAATGGAAAATCTTTGCACCAGGAGGTAAGAGGGCAGCATTTAGTGTTTGCACCAGCGGACTGTTGGAGTTCACACCAGTGGACTGTTGGATTTCACACCAGCGGACTGTTGCAGGCATAATTCCTCCAAAGCAACCATCGTGAATCAGGAAGGAGTTTAGTCTATATAGAAGTAGAAGTGAGACATACAAAGCAAGTGACCAAATGTTACATGATTGGTTACATACACTGAATCATATATTGACAGACAGGCTGGTCTCGACACAATAGAAACACTGCAGGAACCAGGGGAAGGGGCACTTACAGAATGAGTACAGTTAAAGGCATTACCATAATGTAGGAATGTGTGTGTGTGTGTGTGTGTGTGTGTGTGTGTGAGAGAGAGAGAGAGAGAGAGAGAGAGAGCCTTTACTGAATGAGCATCAATCAGCCCAGGGTGCCCTAAGGTATAGACAATCACCCTGACTTAGTGCTCAGCAGCAGCTGGGCTGTGGGCACTGTCAGGGTCAACTGAATTCAGCAGAAATAACAGAACAGCAATTTGATCTCTTCTGTTTATGTTCAATTAATCGATCATCAAATATCAGGAAGTTTACCATCTTATGAATGTGTTTTTACATCATAACTGCGCCTCAACATGAAAACCAGCACAATATTTGTGCTTTTGTCACAATGATAATAAACCAAGTGATAGAGATGCTGAGGTGTGGCTTTATTTTAAAAGTATACTTGCAATCTGAATTATCCATAATAGATTGCTGTTAAACAATGTGACTACAAATTTTCCACCATGGAAAATTTTTCACGTTTGTTTCTGTTTCACCTCTCCTTCCCTAGCACACTGCAGTGGTCCCTTAGTGTTTCTTGCTTACTGTTCTTGATAATTCCAAATTGCTTCAACAATGTTTGCTGATCACAGAAACTATTTTTTCCGTGAAAGGAGGTCACCTCTCCAATAATTCTTACAGCTTCTTTCGGAGATAAAAGTGAAGAGTCTTTCTAAGAATCATCCCTTAGCAACTGCTCCAGAAACTAAATTCCATAGAAGACACCTGCTGAGTCCTGTAAAAGCATAAGCCCCCTCCTTGACCAAATTAACACACTACTTTGGAGCCCTCAAGCATAACAACTCACAAAGAAGAAACTATCTACTATATGACCTTTTGCTAGAAATCTCAGCCAACTTTTGCTGGGGAGTAGAATTCTATTTTAAAAACTTCAAAACTGTCTAAATTTATAACTATTCTTGCTAATTAACATTCTTAAAACCATGTGAAGTTTACTATATGTGTAGAAACTTCTGCTTCACTGAGCAAAATAAGTTTAATAAAAATCAGTTTCCAATATAGACTAACTCAAGTATCTCTATCTCATGGGTAAAACGAATGCTACTTTTACTTTGCTCATCTATAAAAATTATTGCTAATGACTACTTACAACATACAAACATAGAATATGGAACATAGCTGTGGTAGTTAAATAATACATTTTTAAATTTCAAATTATTTATTTAATCATGTAGTTATTCCTGGAAAAAATCCATTTAAATAAGTATTAATTTTACAGTTTGAATTTTCCCTTTTTAATGTTTTCAAATGAAAAAAAGAAAAACAAAAACCTAAATCTTTGCTATAATTTAAGTATGCTCAGAACACTATGGTTCCAGCAGATGTTTGTGTATATGGAAATGAAATATGGAGGAGTGCGAGGAGATTGATAAAGATGTGCACATGTGTGCATATATTTAAGGCCAGGTAACTTCACAGATTTATGTAGGATGGGCTAAGTTGAAAGAATTGTGCCGTATAGATTTGTTTTTCTGATCAAGATTTGCATTGTCAGTAATTTTGTAAATGACTACCTTGAGACCACATTTGTTATTGGCTGGTCTGATGGATTAGGCTATTTTTGTCATTCTTCATTTAGAAAGCATTTATTTGCTTCTGTTTGCTTGTGACAAATTGTACCGAACAGAAACTGGCTTCCAAATCATTGTAAAGTCAAGGTTTTTTGCAAGGAATAGACAGAATGAATAGAACTTTATAACGACAAGAAATGTATGTCTAACAAAATCTGGTCCTTGCTTCAATAGTTAATCACTGCTTTCTCAATTATTATGCTTTTATGTCCATATTACAATTTCATTATTACTTTTTGTGCATTCTGAGAGACCAGTGCTCTGGTTGGGACAAAAATATGTCCAAATTGCATCAAATTGTTATCTGAATTTTCATTGAAAATATATAGATAAACCCTTGAAAAGAGAGTATTAATTCACCTTAGGGACCAGCGGGCCTAACAGGGCTATGCTCAGTGAACTCCAGGCAGTGAGCATGGCCCAAAATCCACCCCTGGGCCCTGACTGCGTGCCCCTGCAGAATTCCCGTGTACCCAGGGCAAACTTGGTACTCTGCTCCCAGAGGAACCTTGGACTACAGCAGATTATCTGTGCTAGCTTGAAGGGAGATTAAGTGACTGCCTCACTGAAACAGAAGATCTCAGCTGGCTCCAGTCAGTGTGGTAAGTATGCCCCTAAAATAGAGGTGTACAGTGGGTAAATAGGGCCAGTAGTAAAGCTCACTCCAACTAACTGTAAGACCTTGGTAAGACTGACAGGAGTGAGGGAGACCCCTTCCTACACACAGAAAACATCAGGCAGAGTGAGGAGTGTGTCAAGGAGGACTCCCCCAACTTGAAAAAAATCAAAAGGGCTTATGAGACACACAGGCACACAACAAGGACACAATAGGACCTCAGCTGACACAAACCTATAGACAGGGAGATTTGATGACCTGGAATAACCTGAAGATAATGTACTAGCAGGAACTAAAAGTTGACCTACATCAATACCTGATCCGGCCCACGGATCAGTCCGTGGGTCTAACCTGGAAGGGGAGCGGGGATGGGATGAGAACGGGACAAGAGGAAAGAGAGACGGAGACAAGTCGAGCAATTCCAATCAAGTCTCGTTTATTGAGGAAGTGAACATGGCTTATATAGAGGGCAGAAATGAGGGAGTCAGATTCATGTGACGTAGTTGGGTAACTAGGCAACTATGGGTGGTACTAACCCTTTTGGTGGGAGTATCTAAGCAACAGTTGGGTGGGCTCAACTTTCTGGTGGGGGTAACTATGGGCGACGGTGGGAGGGAGTATGTCATCAGGCAGAGATGTTGTGAAGAGACGGGATAGGTCGCAGTCATGT
>PVJX010032264.1:0-20566 GCA_004027295.1 Dolichotis patagonum | reverse complement strand
TTCAAAATCTGATTTTTAAAAATTCTTTATCAGTTCTAGACAGAAGTCCTTTATCTGAGGGACAGTTCACTAAGATTTTTCCCAGTTTGTGGGTTTTCTTTTCACTATGATAGAGATCTCTTTCAACTGGAATGGTTTTGTTCTGTTTTGTTTGACTTTACTATGTGTGATGGTATGAACAGCTGTTTGGAAGAAAACAAAACATTATGGCAGCCATTGCTGATTTAATATCATCTTGCTTTGAAGTCCTACCATGCTTTTATTCTTCTATTACCATTGGTTCTATCATGCTGTGTCTTATTGGGATTTTAATATATGTGATAGTATAAACAAATTTTTTTATGGAAAATGAGATATTATAGTAGCCATTGATCATTTTCTGTTATTCAGTTCAGAATACCCTGTAATTCTTTCATTCTTTTGAATGGTTTTGTAATATTTTGTTATGTTTGATATTATTGTATTTGAAGCCATGCTCAACTATTGCAAAGAAAGAGACATTATGGTAGCTACTGTTAATGTCCGGTTGTCTTATTGTAAAGTGCTGTGTTGCTTATGTCGTTCTGTTCTGATCTGCTTTGTTCTGTCCTCTTTTGTTTTATTCTCTTTAAAATAAAGAAAGAATAAAAAAAAGGAGGAATGAATGAGAAGTTTTGGAGGTGGAGGTCTAATGACCCACCTTGAATAATGCATGTCAAGTCATTTATGTCTCCCCTGCACCTCCTCCTCCTCTGCAGACACATGAATGACCGAGGGAGCTTTATCTGTGATGGTATTGAAGGAAATGAAATGAAGTAGCATTTTGAAACTCTGATGTGTCTTTTAGATACACCAGACACATTTAGAACTTTGATTTCTTTCATCAGTGTACAAATAGTACACACATCTTGTTATATTTATGTCAAATTACACCATTTTTGGTGTGATTGTAAGTGATACTGTTAAAAATTCTAAGTTCTAGTTGTTCATTGCAGTTAATCTGTATATTGGCATTGTATCCTGAGGCCTTGCTAGACTTCCCTATTAGTTCTGGAAGTTTTCTTATAGATTTCTTGGGATTGTCTACATATACAATCATGTTACCTATGAATAAAGATGTTTTTATTTCTTCCTTTCCCATCCATATATCTTTTATTTATTTTTCTTGCCTTATTGCACTAGCGAGCATTTCCCATGCAATGATTAGTGGGAAGGATGAGAGAGGACATCGTGGCCCTGTTCCTGACCTAGAGAGAAAAGCATTCAGTCTCTCACAAGTATAATGTTACCTGTAAGCTTTTTTTTTTTTTTTTTGGTATGTCCTTGATTAGACTAAGAAAGTTCAGTTTTAGTCTTTTTTTGAAAAAATACTTATCAAGAATGTGAATTTTTATCAGATTTTCTTTTGTGCATCTATTGGTATAATCATATGGTTTTTCTCTTTGTTCTGTGGATATGATGACTTGCAATGCTTTTCGAGTGTAAAACTAGTCTTGCATTCCTGTGCTAAAGTTTACTTGGTTGTGCAGTATTATTCTTTGAACACATTGTCAGATTTAATTTGCTATTATTTTTTAAAGTTTGTCATCTATTTTCATGAGAGATATTGGTTGGCATTTTACTTGTAATGTCTGTGGTTTTGTTATTAGGGTACTGCTGGTCTGAGAATGAGTTTGAAAGTATTTTCTTTGTCTTCAATTTTTGGTAAGAAATAGTACAGGGTCAGCACTGTTTCTTTCTTAAATGTGTGAAAGAATTCATTGGTGAAGACATCTCTGCCCAGGTTTTGTGAGACATTTTTAAACTATAAATTAATTTTTAATTAGTTTGGGGACCATTTAGGTTACTTGTTTTTTCCATGAATGAGCTTTGGTATTTTGTATCTTTCAAAGAATCTCTCCATTTTACCTAAAATGTTATTGGGTATATATACTTATTTCAATATTCTTTTTTTATTTTTTAGCCATCTATAAAATCTGTAATTTTTTACTGTCTGTAAAAATCTATGTCAATGTCATCTTTCCCAACCTTGATATTGGTAATTGGTGCTTTCTCTCTTTTTTTCCCACCCCTAAGACAGCCTGACTAGAAGTTCATCAACATTATTGATCTTCTCAAAGAACAAGCTTTGGTTTCATTGATTTTCTGCCTTCTATTTCATTGATTTCTGTTCTGGTTTTTATTTCTTTTCTTCTGCTTACTTTGGTTCCGTTTGCTTTTTTTTCTCATATGTCTTCGGGTGGAAGCTTGGATTATTGATTGCAATGTTTTCTCTCCTGGTCTGAGCATATACAGTGTATGCTTCTTTTTTTCAGCTTAAATTGAGTTCCAGAAATGTCACTAAATTGAAATTGCGCAGTTCAATTTTCATTCATTCTAGTCACAAGCCTTTCTAATTTCTTTTGTGCATCTTTCTCTGGCTTAGGGGGTTTGTTGATGCTTGTTTGTTTTAGGGCTTCTTTTTTCTGTCCTGAGGATTGTACCCAGCCTCTCATGCATGCTAGGCAAGAGCTTGAGGCTAAGCTACATCCCCAGTCCTGTGTGTTTGAGAATTCTGTCATTTAATTTTTAAGTACTTAGAGATTTTCCAATTTTTTTCACACTTCCTTTGCAGTTAGATAACTTTTCAATTATCTGAGATGTACCGAGTCTTGTCTTCATGGCAAGGACTGTGTTCTAGGTTGTCAGAGTTTAGGATTCACTTAGGGTGTGATCGATGCTTCTCCAGGATCAAGGGTTCCACCAGTGTCAGGTCATGTGTTCTTCATCCTGCCTGATTTTCTGACTATGTATTCTATTTATCAGAAAAAATACTGAAACTTTCAGCCCGAAGTCTGCATTTGTTTACTTCTCCTTCCAGTTCTATCACCCTCTCCTTTGCTGTCTGGAAGCTCCACCGTGATATACCTGAGCACTGCGTGTTGCTTTACCCTCCAGGTCATTCTGAAATGCTGGCCACGTCATCATCTTTCCGTTTGTCATTACGAGGTGACCCTATTGTCTCTGATGTTATCTTTTGCTCTGAAGTCTTCTGGTCCTATATTTATATAGTCCCAACAGCTTTCTTGATTAGTGTGATATATAGTTTTTCTAATCTTTTGTCTTTCATGTGTTTATTTATTTGTATTTGAAATGAATTTCTTGTAATGGTGAATAATTGGATCTCATTGTGTAAATCTGATTAGGCAATTTCTGCCTGCATCCTGTGTTATGAGATTTCTCTACTCCGTGTTGTACCTCGTGAGAGCTTCAGAAATCGCTTCACCTGCTCCTGTGCAGACTTCTTGCATGCTCTGCCCCCAGGTAGGTCCTTCCACCCATGGGACAGCCAGCAGGTGGCTGAAGAGCCAGAGGGGGCCTGAGCAGCCTCTGCCAGGGGCCCTGCCTTGGGAATTCTACCTGCATGGCCACCTGTTCCCTTAGCTCTGCTTTCTCCTCTCTGAGAGGCCCGGCTTCCCTTTTCAGTGCTGAAGCCTGGAAACTTTCTCCAGAAATCAAGCTGGGGCAGCCATTAAGATCTCTCATCTCTCCTCTTCTCTCTGGTCATTCTCTTGCACTGTTTGCCAAAGTCTGGAACCACTGCTCCATGTTCTGTTGGTTTGTTTAGCTGTCGAATATGAGTAAGTGAAACCACTTCTGCCAGAGTTAGCAAAACCAAATAAAACAAGACTGGGGAAATCTGAGTGTCAGATCAACAATGAGCTTTTAAAACTATACTTATGGCTCATATTTATCGTGTGAGATTGAAATTGAAATTTAAGTGGGCTTCTTGGATTTTGTCTGACAGCCCTAATTCCATGCTAATTCATCCTATCCAAAAGATGAAGTCCCCAGAAACTCTTTTAGGTGCTAGAACTACATAGTTGTTTAGAAATCTGTTCAATTCAGTAGGAAATATTTACTGAGTGCCTACATTATGCTCATCACAATGACAATGATTGAAGATTGCACAGGCAGAAAAGACAAAATAAGCATATGAAACTACCCAGTGCTCATTGGAATGAAAATGCTAAGCTAAATGCCACAGGAAGGCACAGGAAGCTGGGAGATAAAGTGGAATGAAGAATAGGAAGAAAGGAAGGAAGGAAGAAAGGAAGAAAGGGAGGGAAGGAGGGAGGGAGGAAGGAGGGAAGGAAAGAGAGAGAGAAGGAGGGAGGGACTGTATTCAGGCAGGGGGAAGGACAATGATGATCAGTGATGAAGGGGGGAGCCAAATGCAAAACTAAACTAACCTTTCTAGAAGCAAAACCAAAACAAAAGAACAAAACCCCTAATACAAGGTGCTGCGGGACCATCCTCCTCGTCAACAAGGTCAGCTGGTGCCGGGCCTCTGGGAAAGGTGGCTCAGCCTGCTCGCTGAGGCTGCCTGAGGGGAGTGAGATCTAAACTGCGCTCCAGTTCCCAAGATGGGAGCCTTGGTGCAGGGGTGGAGCCAACGGGAGGAAGCAGTGGTTTCTCTAAGGCTAAGGCACCCTGTGGGACCCTGTCTTCCTTCTGAGGGGACACAATGTGATGACTTCTGTAATGCTGGCCGGGATTCCTCCATAACGGGAGTCACTATGGTGAGAGTCCATCCCCCCCAAGCCCGTCAGCATTTCCATACTGGGCTAAGACAGAAAACAGGGTGGGCAGGAAGGGACAGGTGAGGTTTGGTTTTACGGATGGGGCAAAGGAGGGAAGGCAGAGGATGGAGCCAGAGGGCTTGGTTGCTTATTTTAATAGAAATCCTCCACAGTTCAGGACCAGCACCCAGAGATCTGAGTGCTAAGCAAAGCCATCGGTGAAGAGAGAGTGCCCCCTAACTCAAGCCCTGGGAAGGGGAGGTCCCCGTGGGGCAGGCACATGTGGGGTTGTGGAGAATCGTTATGACTGGCGGATACAAATCTGAACTTTAAAGGAAAAACTGCCTAGATTTCAATGGTTAGCATAATTTTAAAAATTTAGCCACACCCCCTAGTCCCCACCCACAGCACAAAAGTATGGTTTAGTCCTACACTGTTCTAACCAAATCTTATATACCTGTAGGAGTGGGTGATTCCCATTGTTCTTCTGTATTCCAAAGTAATATTTCCCAGCCTCCACCTCTCTGCAGCCTACTCCTAATACTGCCTCTGAAAAAGCAAAGACATGGAAGACGAAAGAAGGAAAGTAAGCAAATATCATCCTTTACAGTAAGGTGGGTGGATGCAAGTACATTACTTGGAGTGCAGGACCTAAAATAGCTCCTTTTCCCCCCTTAGCATTTATCACTTTGATCTTCTGAAAAGAATGAATCAATCCAGCACAGACAACATTTGGGACAATAGTTCCAGATTTAGTTTTATCACAAAAATTTCAGAGCAAGATCTTTATCACTGAAGACAGGGAAGGTTGCTGTAACAAATCTTTGCCAAGGAAGGTTTTATCTGATCATTACTAACTTGAAATTCCTTGCTATGTGCCAAAAAAAAAAAAAAAAAATCCCCAAAGAAAAAAACAGAATGGAAAATCCATCAGTAAAAGAGTTTGGCGTTCTTTTCTTCCATGGATAGAAGTGACCAGTGGCTATGAACTCCAAAAACAAACTAAAAGAAACCAAATTCAGCTACAGTCGATGCTTCTGCAGAAAGCGAGCTAGGTCAGTAGCTCCATTGGATGAAAACAATGAATTCACTCTTAAAAGGGAAGTCCAGTCCTTTCTTTCTCCAGAAGTGTTTGACTTCTAGCATTAGATCATTGCTGAGGAGCTGAAATTAAACAATGTCTTTTCTATCAAACTACTGCCTCCTTTGATCTTGCTGTGTAGACCACCTAGTTCTCACTTTTGTGCTAGGCTGGAACAATGTGGAATAGTCTTACATATATACAGTTAAAGAACACAAGTTTAAAGAGAAAAGCAGCATTTAAAAACCAGTCAGTCCTATTACATGAGTCATAGATATTGGTTCAGGTGCAAAGATTTCTTTTTCTCAGCCAGTTCCAAAGGCTGCAGCCCTAAGCAAGCAGCAGAGGGCACTATTCCCACGTGGAAAGGAACAGCAGCTGCTGAGAATGGAGGCTCCCTTTGGATTTATCTCTTTAAGAGTCCCTGTCACATTTAAACAAGACAGGTATTGTTCTACAGCCTTTTGTCATCTTAGGTTGCATAATGGCTTGTCCTCAAGACATCACAGCTTTACGGAATTAATAAACCGGACTCCACCAGTTTGCTCTTGGCTGTCGTCTTGGTTATCCTTTGCATGAAGGTGGATGTGGGAGGGAAGAAGAGGGGATGTGACTAATAATACTCACATCAAAAGATTGCAAAGTTTTATTCCTGACTTTGTTTAGCCCGCATACCTGAATGGTGACCTTGGTCAGATTCATATCTAGGTGAGACCTGAGCTAGGTATTTAGTTAATTTAGATAAAATCTCCCTGCATTAGGTATTTAGGTGTGACAATCCTATGTGGGGTGGTGACACCAAATATGCTTCAGTGTCTCTTGCATTTCCATAACATTGACTCCTCCCCCTTTGCCAAACACAGATCATCTAAACAAAGATGGTGAATTTGCATAGCAAAATGTCCTGTGCAGACAGGTGTCCTGCCTGCACCTCCCAAGACGCGGGAACCACCATTGCATGTCTGCTGGTTGATTTTTACAGCAAATGTTGTCTAACATTCCAAATCATTTCTCAGAGAAAGGCGTGGCTCATGAATTCAGTTCCTCATTGCAAGCAGGGATAGAAAAGTCCACAAGGAAATCACAAGGGCTGGAGCCATCTTTACCAAGTGCTTCTGGGAATGTAAATGATGGGTTGATAAAGCCAGGGATACTAAAGTGTATCCAGGTGATAACTTGAATCTTCTCCCACGGGGGAGGAGTTGTTGGGTCTCATGCTGAAGAGACAGCCAGTCCACTGGAACACAAAGTTGGAACATCACTGGGAGACAGTGGAAACTCGTGCTGTATGCTGTTGTCCTCCTGCCCAGAATCTATAATACGCCTACTGTACACAACATGATGGCCATAAAAATATTTAAAATAAAATAATCCTAGAGACAGGCTGCATGCCCTGCATTTAGATTTCTAAATTTCTATATCATTCTCAGATAATTCCACTGGACTCTGTGAGGATGCTAACAATGGGTGACTTCCTAAGGTTGACAGATGAGGGGTAATGACTAGATCATGAATTCAAATGATCTTTCTGCAAAAGGAAGACTTCAGATAAGGAATGTAACAATTCCCTGAAGGCAAACTGCCAAGTGGTGAGAACTACACTGCCTCCGTTGTCTTCCCAAGCTCCAGATCTGTTTGTATTGGCTGCACTCACACCCTACTTCATTCCATGAACACAAGTGTCCACCACAGTGCTGCCCTTTGCTGGGGAGATAACCAATGGAGTAAACGCTGTCGGTGGAAGTCAATTACCTCTTGTAAATGATTCCTGCACAAAACTCAAGGTCACGTTACCACTGGGAACACCTTCCCAAGGCAAAGCCAGCCTGGTTGGGGGTGGGAGTCCCAGAGGCCTGGCTGGAGGGATTGTCTAGCATCTGGCTGTGGACTGTACTGTGCAAACTCTGGCCCTTCTTGAGGGCTCTTGTTTCAGCTGACTCACCTGACTGAATGCATTCAACAGCACAGCTGAAAAACTTGGTTTCTCACCTGTAGCTTTGATTTTTATGACTGAAGGACTTCTCTTGTCCCTGGATATATAGTCTCCTTATGTTCAAATGATGGCTAATTCAGATTCTCTAAGTAGAGTTTATAATAGCTGACAGAGACCGGACCTTTCTAGAATGGCTGCCAGGAGCCCATTCTTCAATGTTAGTTGTTGGGCCTTGTTGTTCAGAGGAGAAGCAGCAATCCACTAACATTTTGTTCCTTGTCACAAAGCCAAGCTTTGGGCTCTTAGTGGGGCTCCAGGTGGCCTCTTAGGTCACCCAAAACCTCCAGCCTCCTCTTTGGAATTGTGAAGGGCAAGGACTACAGAAGCTTGGAGCTTTGGGCAGCTTCTTCTGCTGCTTATCAAGCAAAGACAACTTTGTCCCTAGATCTAATCATATCTAAAGCCCTGCATCCCTGGACTTTCTAGTTAACCTGTCAGATACATTTGCTTTTAATTCCCTTAAGCAATTTCGAAGTGAATTTCTGTCACAGGCAGCTGGCTATCACCTGACTGATTTAGTGAGAAATAGAACCACACTAGGGATTAGAGATAAGGACAGAGGGTCCCAAAAAGAGAGCAAGAGATGGATCTCAGGTTGTGTCTAAAGAAGCTGTATCCAAACTTACAGAGAGTATGACTTACTTCCCAGAGCACTTGCTGAAATGGGCAGAGCTTTTTGCAGGGCTACATCTGTTATTCTTTAACATTTCATGGAGGACTGCAAAAGTGCCGGCACGCTGGGAAAAGAGCCAACGCAAAATGGTTGTGTAATAAAAAGGAAAAAAGGCTTAGTAAGAAAATTAAAGACCCCAAAGCTCAACTTTTATAGCAGGAGAAAAAAATCACCACGGTGAATAAATAATATAACTAGAATAAGATACTGAGTTTACCTAAACTACACCCCCCCACACACCAATCTACTGTTTTAGTCCATTGGTACAATATAGGTAAATCCAAGCAGGTACCCGCCAAGCCCAAGAGACCATGGCAAATTTGGGGTCTGGAGAGAGGAGCAGGAAGACAGAGACCAGAAAACAGGGATCTAAAATGGAGAGAATTAAGGCCATCTAAAATATTTTGTCATTTTCTGACTTTTAAAAACTGACTTTCCAAGTGTGGGCCTTTGAAGATTGTTTGGCCCCTTTGAGACACTTGGCACTATTCAAAGAGCTGTCCCTGGATCATCGCTTTGAACTGTGTGGATTCTTCATCCCTCCCACCCCACATTCAAAAATTCTACATCTCTCCTCTTTGCAGGACAACTTACAGGGAGCAAAGAAAATAAAACTGATGGACTTTTGGGTAGCGGGCTCCCCCGTGACAACAGTAATGCTGGAAAGCATTTGGATGGTGGTCTAATCACTACTGCTTTTTCTATGAAAACTACCACAGGAATAACAGTTAAGGCAGAAGCAAGTCCTGATTAACTTTTCCCAGTGCTCTGAAGATTTGGAATAAGTGAGGATAAAAATTAAGAGAAAATGTAATGACTTAGAATAGCCTTGTAATCCATAACTTGGTTTTTTTGACTTTTCTAAGCTTACAATTTGAAGTATTATTAGGACTTTATTTGAAGATCCCAGATTTTCTAAAGTGCTTTTTTTTTAAACTTTACTGCTTAAAAAGTTTCAATATATTTCTGCTAAACAGTGCCCTGTTCTTCCAACAAAAAGTGTTATATTTTATGCTTTTGCATGGCCAAAAGCAAAACAAACATAAAATAAAACATATGGAGGAAAGGTTATTTCAGTCTTTCTCTGTTCACTTCTATTTTTACTTTCCTTATAAATCAGTAAAACGTTATTCTTGAAAGCATATTTCTACATCACGCCCACTTTCTGTAACTGTTATTACACATGTTCTTTTGCAAACTAACATTGAATAAGTTTCATCTGAACATCTCTGACAAGCTTCTACATCTCAAATGAACTCTTGCTTTTCACTTAGCAACTTAATGTAAAATATCTAATTTGAATATATTTTAAGCAATTGCTAAACAGTTTTCTTATAGCTACATGCAGTCATCTACAAGATGAGTCATTGGGTGGCAGCTAATTATGTGGTGTCATCAAAGACCATAAAAGGTTAAAAGCAAGTAAGACACCAACCTGTGCAGTGTACAACCCTGCCTTCAAATTTGATCCCAATTCCTGGGAGAGGTAAATCATAGTATTGCACACAATCATCTCATATGGGGTAAATTATGATTCATAGTAGATGACTGGAATGAACCCAAGGAAGGTTGGATGGGGAAGATGGACCCTAATGGGTGACCAGGGCTTTTGATAAGGACTGGGGGAAGATGTTCTAAGTGAAGAGAGGCACAAGTAAAGACAGAATAGGCAGCCAGACAGCACAGGGTGTGCAGGGAAGGTCAGGTGTGGCTTATTAGAAGGAGTAGACGCTTCACGTCAGTGAACAGAAGTGGTAAAGCTGGTGAGTAACGAAAGTACTGTGGTGTCTTGAATGCCAGGTTCATGCCTTGGGCCCTCTCAAGTGTGGGTGTCAATTAGACTGTTTGCAACAGTTTCCTCCGGCTGGGCTTGGCCTCGAGGGTGAGAGGTCCTGCCTGGCTTTGGAGGGAGCTGAATAAACAAGAGCCCTCCTGATACCCCCCCCCCACCGTCAGTCTCAGACAGAAGGGGCAGGGTAGCACGTGGCAACTGTTATGCTTGGCAAACAGGCTGATTTCTTTGGGAAGGAACTGAATTCTTAGAACACTCGGCAGTGCTATTCAACAGAACGGGCTCACTCAGCTCTAATGAACCTCCATGGAACTGTCAAATGCACATAGTAGATGCATTTAATCTCATTGAAACATCACCTCTATTAAATTTATATTCAGAACTTGATTTACAAATTTTTAAAAATTAATTCAAAAAAACCTGCTTATGAGTCAAAAAGTAGGGAGATTTAATATCTGTGTAGCGTTATTTCTTTTAACAGTCTCTGCAAAATGCTTCAAAGGTGAAGACATTATAGAGGAGGAAATGGGGGGTGAGAAGGTTCGAGTAATTTAGGTGAAGTCAAACAGCCATTAAGTGGCAAAATTGGGATTTTAATCCTGTTCTGTTTGATACTGTTTCTGCTGCACAAGCAGATTAAGAAATCGTCTTTAGAGATATGAAAGTAGAATCTGTGAACAGTAGTTCTAAGATACACAAGAGAGAAGCACAAGGACCCAGACTCAGCTACAACCCCAAATTTCCAGCCACATCACTTTGGAATCCAGGAGTTAAATTTGATTTAATCGTTTTTTTTTTTAATATCTCATCCTCTTTGGTCTGCAATCCTTTACCAGATTTCTGTTACTTTCTAATCATTTCCCATTTCAAGAGCTAAGTTGCTTCCCTAAAGCACCAAAAGCCTACTTCAAATACTATTCCTATTCTCTCTCTCTTTCTCCTCTCTCTCTCTCTCTCTCCACATTTTTTTCAAAAATACATAGCAGCAGCAACAAAAATCCACAAAATCTAGTTGGAAAGTTAAGCCAGATCTGCGCTTGGTTTTTCAGCCAAAGTAGGAGAAGGAGTTAGCTAGTTACAAGCCCTTTACAGCACAAAAAAAAAAACAAAGGAGTAGAGAGCTTTGAAATTAAAACCATACATTGCATAGGCAAGGGCTCCAACTGGGGCCTGACTGCTAATGATGTAGACACACACAGGAACCCTGCAAGCGTGGAAGGAAAGATGATTCCTTCCCAGGAAGAAAGAGCAGCGTCCAGTGGCATTAGGATCCCTTGGATTTTGGACACCATAAAAATCAGGGCTTGGAGGGGGTGCTCCATTTAAGGACCCCACTCCTTTTCCTTCCCAGAAACCTTCTCCTCCCCTGGAACTTGTATAGAATTCTGCTCCTAAACGTAATGGAAGTCAGCACATTTTTAGTTAGGATGTTGATTCTGAAAAAAAACAAACAAAACAAAACAAGAATGTGGATTCTGTTCTTATCAAACGAAACTGACCTCCTGCCCTGGCATGTTCTCCTTGTACATCCTTGTGATTAATTTCAGGTGGCAGGGGGGTAGTTTGTAGGTGAATGGCACAGTCCACTCAGGATGGCAAACACTGCACGCAATTCTGGAATCTTCTCACCCTTAGGAGAGAGGTCACGCACTAGCTCATACGAATGAGGATTTAAAAATAGTTGGCTTAGGATCAGCTCTGCATCCTGCAAACTGTTGTGCCCAGACTAGCCTTTCTCCTTTCAGTTGGCGGAGATCCACCCTTGCCTGTTCATTTTTCAGTTGATACCATCAAGGGGGAGTCATGACCAAAATGAACATGTTTACTATATGAGTCAAGAGTGTAGAGTGCTTTTTCAGCCTGTAAAAGCAACCAAGATTCATGAAAGTCCTGGAGCTGTCAAAAGGCCCCTGGCTCATGCTTGGCCACTAGGGATTTCCACGTCTACTGCCCTGATCCATGCTATTGAGCTTCCTCTACTGAGCAAAAAGCTTACTGTTTGTCACCACCGTCAAAGGGAATGAAATATGTAGAACTGAAGCTGGTCAGACATTGCTCTTTGTATCTTTCTACTGACAATGGTTTCAACATCCATGGGATGCGAATTTCCCGCTGAAGCCTAGCTGGAGGTTTCAGGTCATAGAAAGTGAGTTCATTCACATTTCTACCTTCTTCCTTTTTGTTATGGTTTATGTCTAGACTGCCGGCCCCACCCCAAGCCTCCTGTGCTGATAGCAGAGGCTTGTGAAAGGTGATTGGGTGGTGGAGATTCATAGCTGACTTGCTGTTTGGATGTGGGGCTGGGCTGGAAGAGGCAGGTTGCTGTGAGCCTGTCTTGGGAAGGTCCATTTCCCTTCCTTCCTTCTTCCTCGACTCTCTGCTTCCTGTCTGCCATGACGTGAGCACCTTTTAGTCCACCATGCTCCTCCGCCATGCTGTGTCTCCTTGGAAGGTGCAGACCACAGACCGAAACATGAACCAAAATAACCCTTTCCTCCCTGAACTTGCAGGTGTCAGCTATTGTTTCTTAGTGATGAGAAAAGTGACCAAGACACTTTTTTAAGGTCAAATTTTTGCTTTCTGAGATGGGAGCCTTGCTATGTTGCCCAAATAGGCTATGAGGTCTTGAATTCAAGTAAGGCTGCCCCACCTTCCGGAGTAGTTGGGAATAGAAGTTTGTGCCACCACACCCAACTGCATTCTTAAAGACTGAGGCATTTTCTTAAGATTCAAAGTAAAGAGGATAGCAATGGTTCTTGTGTGCACCGAGGCATCTGGATTCCCCGGGAACAAATGTCTGCCTCACCCACCGGCTCTGCGGAGGCTTCCATGGAGCTGTGGGGACAAATTCATTTGGAGGCTGCAGAGGACGTGAGGGAGTGAATGTAGAGGGAGACAGGAACTGATAACTCTGGGAGCTGAGGCGGAGGCTGGCGAGGCGGAACCCCTAACAGGCCTGGCCTAACCACCAGTGACATCCAGCTCTCAGATGGTTGCTGTCTCACTGGTTGCAACCCACGAACTCAGTCGGTGACAGCATGCACTCACTGCACCCTTGGAAATTCAAGGACACCTAGGAAGGAGGTCATACCGAGGGGCTTCCCATCCCAGGGGAAGGGTGGGAAGTTTGTAGTAAGCTAGTGCTGCCGAAGGTGGTGGAAAAGGCATCCCTGCGTTGAGCTGGGATTTGAAGGCTGCGTGGGAGACACGGCAGGGGAAGCTGAAAGAGCCCTTGTTACGCAGATGAGGCCCAGCCTTGCTGCGGCAGGAGGATGAGGTGTGCAGGAGGCCAGATGTTGCCCATCTTCTGTCACCAAAGGATAGGGCAGTGCGAGCAGCAGCAGTGCTGGGGAGAGACTGAGGGAAGGGGTATTTCAGGGACAGAGAGCAGCGCGAGGTTTTTCTGTAGCCCTAGCAAGTGCTGGTGAAGGCCTGGACTAAGCAAGACGGAGAAGGACAGTCACCTCCTAGAAGCACTTCACGGAATGAACATGACCGGAATGACAGAAATGGACATGACTGGCGAGAAGGTCGCAGAGCTTTCCAGTTTGGAGGACAGAGCTGGAGGTAGCAATTCTGAGGGACATTGCTACCATGTCTCTCTGCCTGATTCTCTCTCTCCACCTTGTTCTCGCTTCCGTCCTGCCTCTTTTCTTCTGACACTCGATTTGTGTTTGTCTCTCACTGTCTCACAGTGTGGCTTCTCTGTACACATCACTCCCATGCTTCTCTCTAATGACCCGCTCCTTCACCAGTCACATGGTCACATTCCAGATGCCACACCTTTGATCTTCTTCTTCTTCTTCTTCTTCTTCTTCTTCTTCTTCTTCTTCTTCTTCTTCTTCTTCTTTTTTCTTCTTCTTCTTCTTCTTCTTCTTCTTCTTCTTCTTCTTTTGTACCAGGGATTAAACTCATGACCTTGTGCTTGCCGGGCAGGTGCTTATGCTGCTGATCTAAATCTCCAGCCTCACGTCTTTGATTTTCCACGGCCTTCTTTCAATCTTATGGGGTTCTGCCACTTTCCATCTCACTGTTTGCTTCCTTGTTAAAATTTGCCATAAACAGAATCCATGGAACCAACTCTTCTTTCTGAGATAGTCCAGAGAATCGTTCACCTTAACTGCTTCTCAGAGTCACCTGGGGGACTTTTCAAAACATAGCAATGCAAGGCTCATCCCAGACCGCCTCAGAAACTTTGAGGGTAGAAAGCCCAGTGTCTGTATTTCTAAGTTCCATGGTGAACCAATGCCCAATAGAACAGAAACCATGGATGCGATTGGGGAATTGTAAATGGAAGCTCAATGAGAAGAACTCTGGTCAAGTGACCGGACTGGTCCAGGGAGCTTCAGCCAGAGAGGAGAGACGGAGTAGGGTCACACTACACAAAATGCGACCACTGGGGATTCTGAGAAGGGAGAACTGGCTATGGCCCTCAAATCACCAGGAAGTACATTCGCTCCAGGAAGTACATTAGTCCTGGAGGGCTAATGCCCAAGCATGGCCCCGTGGTGCCCGTGATGCATTCTATGGTGGAGCGTGCAGGAGGGGCCAGGGGATCTGAGGGAGAATCTTCCTGGGAGATGGCGTCTGTGATGTACTTCGAGGAAATGTTAATGGTTCATAGGGTGAAGGAGAGAAATACGACTACAAGCAGATGAAAACGGCCTCACCCATTGGCTTTGGGGTGACTTTGGGACACAGCTGCACTAGAGGTCCACACTTCAAGCTTCCTTTGCCTCAACCCATCGCAGTTCTTTAAAAAAAATGCTTCAATTTTTTATTCTGGCAATGATATGAATCTCTGCCAGAAATGAAGTTCTGCCCAAAGCAGAATAAAGTGAAGTCTAAGAGGATGGTGAGAGATGAGACCAGAGAGCTATGCAGAAGCACAATTGAGAAGTCTGCTGTTCCATGTACTAGACCAATAGCAATCATTTACTAGTCACCTACCTGCAGGATACTTTATGTGAATTATTTCATTTACTTCTCACAGAACCCCAAAGGTAAATGTTATTACATTCATGTGACACACAGAAAAAACAGAGGCTCCAGGAGCTTGAATATTCTCACCCTGATCACAAAGCTAGAAAGTGGCAGCGCTGGAATTTGAACTTAGCCATTAAAGTTCTCATTCTTTAAATTTACAAAAGGAGAGAGGAGAAGAAGGAACCCTGTATGTGGAAATGAAAGCAAAAGATCAAACTATGTAGTTGAAAATTGTGCACAGAGGGGCCATTTCAACACAGTACTTATAGGAAGTATTATAAATACTCTGCATTTTATACTTGCTTCTATTTCAAACATTTTAGAAAGAGAGAGAAAGTACTTCCCTTAGACAGATTTTTGTGTAGACACCCAATGTGTAAATGAATGAAAAGGGAGTCACTCAGGCCAGTAGGAGGTGGGGGGTTGGTAAGACGTTGGCGTCATTCTCTCTCTCCTCTCCATCATTTTCCAAAGTTGTAAGGACTCCATGGCTACTACATATAGCCCCAAATAAAGTCCAGAGCCCTCAATACCTTTCTACATACCACTCAGGTGCACTGGTCCAAAAAGCAAGCACACGCCATGTGGTGGCAGCAGAGGTGAATCTTTGCCCAGATGGAGTACTGTGGCTGGGGTGTGAGGGCTCTGGCCTCCTGAGGACCCCTCCTGTGTTGACACAGGTCATGGGAGGACACTCCCATGACCAAGAGAAGGGCAGAACCCATTGCAGTTCTGGCTTAATGACTGCCGCAAGGGCCATCATCTCCTTAGAGAGGCCTTGGCTTTTATTCTCAGAGGCCACAGAAGCAAAGAGGGAGGTTGAACCTGACTTTTGGAAGGGAAATGCCAAGGCTGTTTTTGAAGTCGTTGATTGGCTGCAGTAGACAATAAAGCCATCTGAGGACAGTGCTCTGTTGTTGGTCATCTGTTTATTTTAGGGTTCATTCCAAAGGGACGATGGAATGCATCATAAAGTGATTCGCATCTGGGTGGTTAAAATCTGTTTTACTGACCGCACTGGCTAACAGTCGCCACTCCTTTAGGTAGATGAGGAGAGTTCAAGCAATGTGATCACTGTAGTGAGCTTCTTACTTTCCCTGCACTAAGGGCATTGGGTTTTCAGTGCTAATAACAACAAAGCCCTGGGAAACCAGGACAAATTGCCAGCTCCTTACACCTCAAACAAAATAAATTTTAAGGTGAATGGTGACTATGACTCTGAGGGCCAGTTGTTATTGCAGGGGCCCACAGAAAGCAAATCACTTTTATATTTCAAATGTAATCTTTAATAACCGACTCAAAGCATTTATGTTCTTCCTACTGCAAATTCAACAAATACACTCATTGTCTCGATGCAAGAACACAAGTTAAAAAATCCACTTAGATACACCTAAATATTCACTTACCACTTGTGTTGGCGAATTTTATGTTTCAACTCACCTAGGCATGGCATCTCGCTTTTTGGTCAAATATTATTCTAGATGCTTCTGTAAAGGCATTTTTAAATGACATTAACATTTACATCAGTAGACTTTGAATAAAATAGATTACTGAACATTATGTGGGTGAGGTTCGGCCAATCAGTTGATGGCCTAAATAGACAAAAAAGTATGAGCCCCACTGATGAAAGGGGATGCTACTAGCAGACACTTTTAGACTTAAGCTGCAACTTTTCCCTGGGTCTGTAGTCTACCAGCCACCCTGCAGACTGTGAATTTGTATCTCTGCAACTATGTGAGCAAATTCCACACACATCCAGACAGACAGCCACAATCCATCCAACCATCCATCCATCCATCCAATCATCCATTCATCCATCCACCCTATCAACCCGTACACCCATCCATCCATTTGCCCACCATCTGCTCACCCACCCATTCATCTTTTCTACTTACGTATGCATGTATAGAACGAATTAAAAAAATCTTGCTAGAAACTAATAAACCGCTAAACTTGTTTGTTTGGACCTTTGGAAGTTTTGGAGGAATTTCCCACATTGCCCCACCATTTTGAAAAACTACTTTTCATTCAATAAACATTTCTTGAATCCTCCTGTAGCTTACTGCATGCTTGTATACTTAGGACACAAAACTGATTTACTATCTGACCGTCACTTATGGAGTACGTACCACACAGGAGCCACCTTTACATACACCCAGCTTTGTTCATTAAATTTCAACTTGCCGCAGACAGGAGTTTAGTAACTTGAATTGTTCTTGGCTTAATGGATTCATAGTTTTTATTTTCTGAATTTCAAGTACAGCGCTCTTCTGTGGCCATCTGAATCTCAGTCTGAAGGCTCACGCAGTTTAGAAGTTCGAGTGATTAGTAGTTGTAGCTCTCCTTCCCTCCGTTTCCTCAGTTCACTTTTCAACAAACTGACATACATTTACATTTTTCCTGGAATCATCCCAGTTTACTTTTCTGGCTTCTCCTGAGAGGGAAGCTTCATTTTCATTCCTTTGCCCCATATGCCTGTTGTATACACACACACACACACACGGCCTGTTTTAATTTTTATTTAACACAAACAATATGTGCAAAGGTTTTCTCCTCCTTTCCTCCGTTCCACATCCTGTTTGTGGGCAGCTGGTGTGGGTGGCAGGAGTTCTGCTCTTTCCTCCTCCGTGACTTTGCATTTCGTGGAGGGAGCTTGGCGGGTGAGTCTGCCCTGTTGCGCGCGCAGAGCGCGTTGCCTTCTCGGCCAGGTCCACTGCAGGGCGGCGCGCACAGGCTCTGGAGGTTCATGGAACTGATGCTGGAATAAACGAGCGGCTCTCGGATCAGACCCTCACCCTCGTCCCAGAGCTTCCCTAGCTACGTCTGATCAGGACACACTGCTTGTAAAATGAGACCTTTGCTGCAAGGAAAGGCCATCTGTACAGCGTTGATTAGATGTGGCCCTTAGGTAGTGATGCTGGTAGAGACACTGAACTGGTGGCAGAAAACTGATTCTTTTCCAGAGTATCGATTCAGGCAAGTATGAAGCACTGTGCTCTCTAAAGCAGAAAGGCTCTGACGTTGTGGGCTGGCAGCTCCTCCTAAAATTGGAGCCATGTCTGGGGCTTATTGTCAATCTCTGTCCCGGTGGGGTGGCAGTTCAGGAGTGGCAGCCACGGTAGCTAGGTTAGCCTTACTGGGAGGGAGCCCGTGTGTCTGATCCGTGCTTCATTTGCCACCATGCTTTTATGCCCACACTGCATAAACTCTAGAATAACTCTGTAAGACGCTGATTGAAACTCACTGCTTCTACTTTGTTTTTCAGAGCTTCGTATTAGATTATTATTCTCTAATGGGGATTAATAGGAGACAAAAATATGTACAATCAAATCTACTCCCTTGTCTCTGTACATGCATTTCCACTAGAAATCCTCATCCCATGTCCTTCAGTCATGCTTTTTCTGAATATCAGCCAATTAATCAATCATTTTCTACTGCCCAGGAGTCAAAACATAATCATGAATCATATAAGATTTTGATCAAAACCAGAACAAGTATATTATGGTGATTCCTAAGATTATGTCACCTAGTGACCGCATGGTCATCTTGGTTTGTAAATACACTCCATGATGTTAGCACAACCACAGAAATGTCTTGCAATGCATTTCACAGAACATGTTCTCGCTGTTAAATGACTCCTGGCAATATGTCCTTTGCTCCAGCTACTTCTTCACCATGAAGTGGATAATCATATGCATTGCTCCTAACTGTGCCCAATGAGAGAATTTCTCTGAACTACTCCTATGTCAGTCCTGAGGCTGTTGAAAAGCAGTCTTGGTTCCTTTTTGGCCAACACCAATGTGTTACATCACTGTTGTATAAAGCAGGCCCCATTCTTTTCTTCCTCTGTCAGTTTGCCACAAGATATCCCCGAGGATATCCTGTGGATATCATAGGTATGGACTGAAGCAAAGATCCTAAGACAACAGTGATAGGTGAAGTGAGTCTAGGCCACTTGTGTGTAATTTTCTCAGATGTTCTGGACTGAGGTCAACCCAGTCCTGAGTGTATGCTGTCCTCATGTAATGGATTATTGCCTTATTCACATGGTGTTATGGTTTATACCTAGATGTCCTCCCAAAGCCTCATGCACTCACAGGTGGGGCTTTGGGGAGAGACTGGATCATGGATATGTGGTACTGGATTAGCCCCCTGATTCTGAGTATGGAAGTTCTGAGTATGGATGATGGACTTACTGAAGAGGGAAAATGCAGGCTGGGCATGGGTGGCACCAACGAGGCCTGTAGCCTGGATGGAATAAAAAGAGAAAGAAGACAGAAGTTGCACTGCTTCCTCCTTATCTTGTCATGTAGTTTATCCTCTGTCATGCTGTCCTGCCTTTGAGCCAGCCAACTATGGACCCTGATCAGTTGTGTACTGAAATAAACCTTTTCTCCTATAACTCATGGATGTCAGGAATTTTGTCCCAGCAATGAGAAAGTAACCAAGACATATGGCCTTATGATTTTGCAGATATAATATGATAAGCAGCCATGATTTCACAGCCACTTCATGCTTCATGGTGGGGATGAAATTTCTGTCTGTGACCACTGTCATGCTGTTTTTTAAATGGGGAGTTGCTTTCTGTCACAAACAATATGGCTTTGCCCAAAATCCTGTGGGTCTGTACCAGCATTCCTCTAATGAGACTTCTCAGTGGGTCTACTCAACATTCTTACCTGGATACCTCTAGAAGCTTCAAACCAGATGAGTTATATGATTTAAGAGACAGTGGCTGTCACTGCAGCCTGAGTTTGCTATGGCGAGCCCAACTTCCAGGCAGCTGTCCTTCTATCTCACTTCTTGCAGTGTCATAATCTGCTACCTGTCACCTTAGGTCCTGAGGCTCAGAGCACCTCGGCATCACACGACTCTCAAATGTTACCGTAATTACTGGCTGGGAGGCAGTGAGGAGTGCTGATGGGCAGAACGATCTTGAAGAGAACTGGTATTGTCTCTTAAGACTTCATGTGATGCCCTGTATAGTCTCCAAGTGAGGTGATCTCATGATCTCCAGAGAGGACTGCAGAAATTTGGACATTTGACATTATCAGACTTGTTCACACAAATGTCCCTGACTTGGTTCAGGCATCTACTCCTCCCAGTCACGGCCTTTCCTTTGACATAGGAGACATTTGGAGGCTATGCATGTTTTCTTCCTCATAGGTTTGCCACTCTCTAACATGTACACCTGGCCACAGTTTTCCTTCTTCCTCTGCCCTGAAGCTCCTGCACAGGCCCTCTGGCTTCCATAGCATGATTTATGCAAGTTTCTAGCTTCCCTGAGACCATGATTCAAGTTTGCATATCTTCCACTATCATCCAAAGCAGCACCCTTATAATCATCATTTCCTCTTACCAATCAAGCACGGCAGTCACTTCAGATGCCAGTGTCTTTGCCTTCACACTGGTTCTCTCAGTGGAGGCCTGAAGCCCTATCCTGGCGGTCTGCGTTTGGAAGGCACTCCATGTCCTGGTCTGCATCCTTTAGATAATAAAA
>PVJX010032263.1:0-20564 GCA_004027295.1 Dolichotis patagonum | reverse complement strand
TCTCCCCCTCCCTGTGGCCACAACAGGAACACTGCAGAGGACATGTTATCATGGCACAGCACAGGTCAGCAGTGCCCACTGAGGTCAGTAGCCAAGGGCAGATGAAGACACATGATGTCATCCTGGAGAATGGCGTAGCTGGAGAAAGTGGACCAGAGACTATTACAGCCCCAGGTGTGGGCTTTGCCCCTGCACCAGTTGCTTCAGGCCAGGGCGCAGCCCCTGCCTTGGGAGTCTCCACAGTGGGTGGCCGGCCGGCCAGGGCTGCCCAGCTTTCCATCCCGGCTGGGGAGGGCTGAGTTGGGAAGCCAGGAGCCCACCTGAGCATCACTTTGCTGGCCCCATGTTACTCCTGCTGTGCCTCTACTGGAGAGCGACTTTGCACATTAGTGACCAGGACATGATGCCACAGTGTGTTTACCCTGCATGGCCCAGGCAGCCTCCAGCTGTGCTCCGCCTCATTGCACCTGATCTCTTGGATTACGGCGTGTGTCATCATCAGTCCCCTGTCATGGGCAGGGTGAGGACAAAGCACTGCGGCTGATGCTCCCCGCGGCCCTCAGGCCACAAAGCCCGGTGGACAGCACAGCGGAAAACCTGCGTCTCCATCTCCAGGCCTCCACGCACCCTGTGTTCTCTGGTTCTGTGAGTCAGCAGGCGGCCACTTCTTTAATGGCCAGAGATGCTGAATATCTTTTCATATTTGTTGGCCATTCATACTTCTGAGAAGTGTCTGTTCATGTTAAGTGCCCATTTCTTGGTTTGGTCTTTTATTTTAGGAGATCTACATTTTTTTTGAGTTCTTTGTAGATTCTGGAAATTAGTCCTCAAGGCAGAGCTGGTATTTTTTCCTATTCTGTAGTTACCTCTTCACTCTTTTGCTGTGCGGAAGTTTTAAAATTTGATGTAATTCCATTTGTTGATTCTTGCACTATTTCTTGTGCAATTGGACTTCTATTCAGAAAGTTCTTGCCTACATTTATGTCTTCAAATGTTTTACTTGTTTTGTTTTCCTTGGGTTCAATATTTCTGTATTAATTTTTAGATCTTTGACCCATTTTGACTTTAGTTTGATACATGGGGAGCGATATGGGTCCAGTTTGAATTGTCTGCAAGTAGCCTGTTCTATTTATTGATTAGGTTAGCTTTCCTCCAATGTAAGCTTTTGGCCACTTGGTTGATGATCTAATGCCTAAATGTGTCTGGGGATGTTTCTGTATTCTCTATTCTGTTTCATTACTCATCTATCTATTTTTTTTCCATACCATGCTGTTTTTTATCACTGTTGTTTTGTAAATAGTACAGCTCAAAGTCAGGTATTGTGATGCTTTCTACTTTGCTCTTGTCACCCTTTGCTACTTTGGGTCTCAGTTTCACATGAATTTTAGGATTGTTTTCTCTAGTTCTGTGATGGATGCTGTTGGTGTTTTGATTAAAATCGTGTTGAATCTGTAGAACAGTTTTGGAAGGATGGCTATTCTGACAATATTGGTTCTGTCTGCCTAGGAGCAGACGCCATCTTTCCATTTTCTCACATCTGCTTTAATCTCCTTTTTTAGTGTATTGTAGTTTTCATTATAGAGATCTTTTGACTCTTTGGCTAAGTTAATTCCTAGCTATTTGATTTTTCTTGATGCTAATGTGAGTGGTAGTGTTCGCATAATGTATTTCTCACTGAGTTCACTATTGGTGCACTAAGATGTTACTGATTTTTGTGTGTTGATTTTGTATCCTGCTATGTTGCTGAAATTGGTTATTACTTCTAAGGGTTTTTTGGTGGTGCTCTTTGGGTCCTCTACATAGCGTGTCATGTCCTCTGCAAATAATGGTAATTTGGGTTTTTCCTTTCCTATATGTGTTTGTGCCTCAAACTTTTCCTTCTATTTTCATTCTGTCTTCCTCTGGCTGTCATAAGTTCCTGTCTTTCCTTTGTGTGTTAACTGTGTTTCTCCATTTAGATGTGTCAGCCTTGCAGAGAACATATATAAAAAGGTAATGTACCATCTTATTCTTCTGTGTTAACTGTTTTTTAGTTAGTTGTATCAGCATGACACAGGACACATATAAAAAGTGGAGAGCTTGTGTTCAGCAAATAAACAGCAAATTTTGCATGTGATTAAATTTAGATGCCCTTTTGAATTTTTTTTAATGCAGGAATTTTGCTCGCTGTGAAAGTCTCTGCGTGATTCCCCACTGTACGAACAGAAAGCAGAGAGGGGAAGAGACGTTGACATGCTCCGATCTGCTTGCTTTTCTTAGGAGGGATGCTGGACAAAGTCTTTAACCATGCGGGGGCTGGACACTTCCACTTCCTGGGCAGTGCCCTGGTCAACCTCTCCTCTTGCGTACTGCTGGACCGCTTCCGGGCCGTGGAGTCAGTGGACGTCCTGGATTCGGAAGCGCACAAACTTATGAAGCAGAACAAATTCTTGGCCAGTAAGTACCCGACAAATGTGATCACAGAGACCCTGGCTCCCATAGGTTGTCATCTCACATATTTCTCCCTAGCGGTGTTTTATGTTGGCTCAGAGAAAAGCGAAGCCTCTCCCCAATAAAACATAAAATAAAGCGGGGATACACACACGGAGTTAATGAAAAGATCCGTCCCCCGCCATTGTGACTAACTGCGTTTTCACCATCCCGAGAGTAACGGTACTGGGTGCGTGTGTCTGTTCTTCCTACTTCTTGACATTGTTTATGGGTTAAATCTTGCATGATACATAACAATTTCCTTAACTGAAGTTATATGTTAATTTTCTCCACCACCTTTATTTTTGTCATAGTATTTTGCTCTTTTGGGTCAAGGGTGAGAAAATACAGTGGTCCACTGGAATCTGTTATTAATTGTGTACTTATTCAAATAAATATGACACCTTCTTGTATATTCTATTTGAATCAACCTTTGACCATTGTCACTGTTTTTGGCACTAGGGACGGACCTTGGGGCCTGCGTGCTCTGTCTCTGAGCTACACCCTCGCCCGCTCTCTTACTGTTCACTGAGGTTTTGTGCGGGGTTGTCATGATGAGGTGGTAATGATGCAGGGGGTGACTTAAACAACAGACATCGGTTGCCTTTCCATTCTGGAGGCTGGAGGTGCAAAATTATAGCATCAGTAGGTTTCTTCTGAGGGCTGGAGGGGAGGTTCTTCTATCGCTGTCTCTCACCAGCTTGTAGATGGCAGTCCCCTCCTTCCGTCTACCTGTGTCCCTATGTCTGGCTTTCCGCACTTTATGGGCCCACCCTACAGGCCTCATTTAACTCAGTATCCCCCCCAAAGATGCTGTCTGTGAGCGCACTCACATTTCAAGATCCCAGGGTGAGGACTTCGTCATACGTATTTTTGGGGCAGATGGTTCAGTTCAAGGCAGGTTTTATGCCTGGAACTCAAAGAATCCATGTGGCATAGAACACGATCCATATGCTAAGCCTCGAGTGGTCCTTCTCGTGGAGGACGGACCTGTGCCTCCAGTCATGTCTGCAACTCAAAGGAAGAGACGCTGGTTACTGTTTGAATAGCCTCGTATAATTTTTCAAGTCCTGCAAAAAACAAACGGTGCATTTGTGTGGATGGTACCACAATGTGATTTTACTGAAAAAAAATAATGGTCCATTGGACTGGGAGTGAGGTCTTGGTTCGGTGTGACCCCCAGCAGCCTGTGAGCTGAACCTGGACCCCTCCTGCAGCAGCAGGAGGAGGGAGAGGTAAAGGAGAAGGATGGGTACGCCTGTCCCTGAGTGCTGGTGGTGCTGACCTGCCCTTGTCTGCCACCAGGTGTCATCTTCAATGCGTCCTCAGTGGGAAAGAGCGTGGGCTCAGCACCTCTCCAATTGCTGCCCCATGTCACGTACACGATTCGCACCAGCATCTTACACAGCATGCGGACGGATCTGATAAAAAACCCTTCGTGGAAGTTCCACCCTCAGAGCCTGCCAGCCGACGGGTTCAAATACAACTACATCTTTGTCCCGCTGCAAGACATGATCGAAAGGGCCATCGTCACGGTGCAGACTGGGCAGGAAGTCCTGGAGCCGACCACGCAGGTGCAGGCAGCGCCCTACCCGTGCCACAGCAGTGACCTGTGAGTAGGCGTCACTGGGGGAGTGGGTGCTGAGCAAAGAGTCTTTGAGATTTTCCATAGTCATCCCAGAGTCCTTAAAAAAAATGCACTCTGTTTAGTGACTCAAGATTTATTGTTTATATACTTGAGCTACTGCAGTAGAAGTATAATGGGTGAGATGCAATTGACCTTTGCATCTGTGGATTCTCACCTTTAGCCACAGATCCAACCAGTTGCTGACTGAACAGATAATTCCAGAAAGTTCCAAAGTGTGGAACTTGAATTAGCCATGTGCCACCCGCATGCCGCCTCTGTGTGAATGAGGTGGTGGGTAGGCTGTGTGCTAAGTGTGACACACACCCTCGGGGTGACACACAGCACACAGGTGAGGGGAGGGTGCATGGGTGATCACACACCCTGTGTGGTTCTGTATGAGGAACCTGAGCACCCCTGGGTTCTGGTGTCTCTGTGGGGCTCCCGGAAGCCACCCTGTGTTGGTATGGATCGATGGGAGTCGTTAAGTGACTGGGAGTTGTACGCTGATATTGGCCATCAGTATCCTTTAAGTGCCCTCAGGACTTTGCTGCTCCCAGAAGGTGAATCTCAGTTTCCCTCTGCGGTCTCCTGCTGACCCTGGAATTCACGGATCATCAGCGCCCTTGGGAGCGGGCAGAGCTTGTGAGCTGAGGGGCTTGGCTGGGGAGGCCCGTTTCTCCACCCCGTGCTTTGTAGGCAGTGAGAGGAGGCCTTGAGGGAGCAGGTGAAAACGTGCCCTGTAGTCCCGCAGATCAGTTCCGGAGTCTGAGATACAGCCTCGCCTCACCCGCGAGCTGGGGCTGGTGCAGCGCCCAGGTGCCGCAGCAGAATCAGTCGATTTGCTTGTCTTCTTCTTCTCCCTGGAACACGGTGCCACCCTTCAGGAGCGTTCCTTTCATTCGCTAGACCAGGGCACCGAAGTGTGATTGTTCTTAGGAGGGTTGGAGTCCTGTCCCGTCTTCTCTGTGTCCTGCATCTTTCCTTTCTGTGTGCTTTGGAAACACCTGTGCCGCCTGAGGCTGCATGTGCCGCCCTGATTGAGACACAGCTGGGGTCCCTCACAGACATGGCCACCGGAGCACGGGTTCTGATGCACGCCCCAGCCTTTGACCGCGCGCATGTCGGAAGTGTTGAATGGCTTCTTACTGCTCCCTAATTTATTCATGTATTCAGTGACATTTGTGTGCTATTTGTCAAAATCGCTAGGTTTGGGGTGGATTGGGGAAGGTGAGAGATAAAAACCACTGCTTTTGTGGCACTGATAGCTCAGGGACCCAGAGTGACAAATGCAGTAAGAAGAAAGTGGAGGCAGCGTGTGCTGGGTGCTAGGCAGGGGCGAGGTGGAACCAGAGGCGTGAGGAGGGGGAGTAGCCTGAGTTCTCTGGGATTGTTAATGTGGTCAGGGGCTGCCCAGCCTGAAAGGGAATATTCGAGCAGACTGGGAGACAAAAACAGCAGGAAGTGTGTCCCAGACCAAAGGGGAGGTCAGCGCAAAGGCCCTGGGGTAGGAGTGGCTTGGGGTGTGTGGAGTGCAGAGGGGCAAGAGAAAGGTGAGGACACAGGGTTGAGCCGACTAGGTGGCTGCAGGTGACCTGTTTCCTGCCTGAATCCCTGCTCAGGACCTGGGTGAGGAGGACTTGGGAGGGCACCTGTGGAACAGTGCCTTCATCTGGGAGGCTCCTGTAATAACCCAGGGGAGAGATTGCGCGGTAGTCAGGTTCAGGGTGCATTCTGAGGCGGAACCAGCATGTGGTAGCAGGTACCGGGAAGACTGCCTCTTGGCCCAGGACCTGGATCCCTGGAACGATGCTGAACTAGGAAAGGAAAGCCCGTCAGTGGACAAGGCTCCTGTCAGACTTGCTTTTAGAAGCCCAGGGGAGATGGTGAGAAGCTTTCTTTAGGAGTCTGATCCGCCCTGCTGGACGTGTTAGTTTGAGTCTCCCCATTTTGGTGGTGTTGGGGGCTCTGAGGTTGGTGGCTGAGACAGTGGGAGAGAACACAGCTGGCGATGTGAGAGGCCAGCGCTGAGCCAGGGCCTGACGTCAGGCCGGGAGGAGGTGGCTGAGAAATATCCTCCGGCTCGGAGGGAGCTTGCAGCGTGGACCTGGGGCAGGGGGAGGTGCAGCCGCATGAAGGGGAAGGTTCAAGAGTAGACTCATGGGTCAAGTAAGGCAAAGGCAGCGGCTGACCTCTGGACTTAGCTGTGTGCATGCGTGTCCTTGGGGCGATTAAGGAGGGCGACTTCTGGGACACTGAGAACCCGAGTGGGCTCCAGGGGAGCTGCAGGTGACAGTGGAGCTCCCCAAGTCCAGCAGCGTGAGTGTCAGGCGCCCTCAGCGGGGCCTCAGGGGAACAGGCCACCGCCGGGAGAAAAGGGGCAGCTATGTTCTGGAGCACCCAAGGGAGAAGAAGTCTCAAGGGGCACAGTATCAGAACGCAGGCCAGGTTCTGACAGAGTGGCCACCGTGACAAAGCCTGTTTAAGTAACCCTCCTCGCCTGTCTGTCTGCGTGTCTGTCTGTCTCTGTGTCTGTATAATATCCATCGGAAGCCCAGGTCCCTCTCTTTGCAGACACTGGCATCAGGAAGTGTTGGGATTGCAGACCTTGTGAGGGCCGGGGTTTGTGGAGCAGTCTGTCTTCCCATCCGCCTTGCCACTCTCGGGCAGCTCTCATGAGGGTCGTTTCTCACTGACACTCAGGCATGGGTAAGGGCAACATTAGGACTGGAACTACAGAGCCTTTCACATTTCAACCAATGATTGCAGACGTTTAATGTATGGATTTGAAGAACAAACCGACTGATAAACTGTTTCAGCAAACAAAAAGTAAAAGTTATCCGGGCATCCTTTTATTTGAGAAAGAAAGAACATCGCTTGGAGACATTTTCTTGGCCTATCATCTCCTGTGCTGCCCTCTGGCTCCTTCTGGTCACTGCACCCCAAGCTGGGTCACGAGCAGGAGACACTGGCCACTGGCTGTGGTGGGCATCGATCCTCCGAGCACTGCAGCTGGGTGTGGACCTGTGTGGGCGGAGTGGAGAGCGAGGGGTGGGCAGAGATGTGCCGTGCCTGGGGCCAGGTGTTTCCTGTTCTGCTCTACATGGCGCAGCTCTGCACAGTGAAGAGGGACCTTAGCCAGGTTCACCAGCAGCCTCACTTAGAGACGTCGCACACTGGCTAGGCGTGGCTCCTTCAGTCACTACTTAGTCCTACTCTGTCCATTTGTTAAAAATTTTTGCGTCAAGCCTGCTGTAGAACATCGTTTCCTAGGTGCTGGGAAGGGATCCACAGATGACCAGTGCACACTCCTCGCATGTAAGACACTCACAGCTTCACGGAGTCCCTGATGTTGCCTTTGTAACCTACTAAGGTGTTGTGGCTCAGGGGTGCAGATTAGAATGTCCCCTCCAAAGCCTCCTGTGTTCAGGAGTGGCGTGTGTGGAAGGTGGTTGGATCTTGGGGTTGGTGTGCTCATCTGTGGATTCATCCACTCATGAGTTCAGGGCTGATTGTGCCCTTGGGAGGCAGGGCCCGGTTGGAGGTGGTCACTGAGGTGTGACCTGGAAGTGTTTAGTCCCCGCTTTCTGTCTGCTTCCTGCTCACCATGATGTGAGCAGCTCTCTTCCGTCTGACCCTTCCACCATGTGCTTTCTGCCTTGGAGCCAGCTGACCACGAACTAAACTGTGAGCCAAAATATCCCTTTTCTGTAGGTTACAGGCATCAGGTGTTTTGTCTCACCAACCACAGTGAGTGAGACAGGAGGAGCAGGAAGGGGAAGATCGTGAGACAGTGAGGCTCTGGGGGTGGCCAGAGCGGACGCCCTCACCCAGTGAGCTACATCCGGGGGACTTGTTAAGAGGGAGGAATTTTACCGCCCAGAAGTCTAAGTCCGAACCTTTACAGTGGTCTCTTTGCAGATCTGGGTCTCTGGTGTGAGGCTTGCTTCCGAGGGTGGCTGATTTCTTTTGAGCTCCTGGGGTCTCTGTAGATTCTCAGGCTCTGGACGCTAAATTGAGCTCCAGCTTTGCCACTTGCTGGTCGCAGCACTCTGACGGCTTTGTAATCAGCATCCTCCCCTTGAATGGGCTGCTGATTGCTGACCTGCCGACCTGGTGAGGCCTGAGAGAAGCCCAGTCCTGGGGAAGAATGGGGCAGGCTCTGTGAGCAGACCTGAAGCCAGAGAGCAGGCTTCACATGCCCTCTCATGGCAGTCTCCACCCGCAGGGTGGGCAGCCGGGATGGGCCGAGGCCAGGAAGGTTACGCTCGCTCGGAGAGGTGTAGGTGCACCTAGCACCCTGCCCCTCCCTGACGTTCCCAGCCGAGTCACAGAGACCAGAAGGGACCAACAGAGGACACAGGGAGAAAAACCACGGGCCATGGGCACTAGTGCTTCCCTTTGGCGGCCCCCTGCCATGTCTGTGTTCCAGTTTTGAGGGCTGAGGGCTGGTGGTGCGGGTGAGGGAAATGGGCAGGGGCCAGGGCGATGTGGGAAGGGGGCCTGGAGATCGCCACCCTCCCACACTGAAATCAAAGTCCTGCGTCCTCTTTCCCTGGGTGGTGCTCCCCAGGAGCGACTTTGATCCCACAGGCTGCTCTGTTTCACATCTTTGAACTCACCAGGTTGTGCTAATGGAGGCAAGCAGCAGCCAAGACACCGTTAACCGAGGTTATTAAAATGTAAATCGAGGAGACGCCACCTGCAGAAAAAGAAATGTGACAATTAAATGTTTGTGAAGATCTGAGTATCCTCTCAAAGAGGCTTGAATGCATAGGTCCAACCTATTTCCGGGGTCACACATGGCTGACTTCCTCCCCCTCTTTCTTAGACTTCTCTGCCTGTCCACACACACACACACACACACACACACACACTCTTCTGTCTTGTGTTTCCAACACTTGTAATTTTACTTTTTAAGCTAATTTTTGGTAATGCTTTGCTTTTTATTATTGTCCCAGTGGTTCCTTTACAGTTGTAACTTATATAAAGAATATCAACCCTCTGAGAAATGAAAATGAACCATTCTCTTATTTCATTATATACTTTGTCTTCTCTATTATGAAAGTTTAGTTGATGTTATTATTACGTGTGCTGCCAAAGCAAGCACTGGTTGATATTATTATCTTACTATCAAAGACACTGAGCCTCCATTTGCTAATATGAAACAAAAAATTATCCTTTGGTTTCTGTCTTGCACCAACTTAATTTTTCTCCGTGACTCATCGCCCTCTCTCCATGCGTTTGCTCCTCATATTCTAACTGCATTTCAGGGAATACAAAATTTCCAAAATGCCTCAGCACTTTAATTTCCGTTTTTGTTTTTCTCTTCCTTTTACTGGAAAAGGCGCTCACTGTTTACCATTCCCCTTACACTGTAATTTCCCAGCCATCATTCCGTAGGCTGAAATTTGTCCTCTAACAATTCCCGTAAGATTTCACAAGATAATACCAGGAGTTCTTGCATCCAGTACTTGTATCTCCATGTGGCATTCACAGGTGATAAGTTTGGTCCCAGCTTCACCACTTGCTGGTCACTGGACCTTTGTCCAGGGCTCCGACAGCTTTGCAATCAGCGTCCTGGCCTTGAATGGGCTGCTGATTGCTGACCTGCCTAGCGGGCTAGGCCTGAGAGAAGCCAGGCTTGGGAAAGATATCTCAGCGGGGTATGAAATGCTTTGCTCCAACATTTCTTAAATACCTTTTAAAAACAGGCCCGTTATTTTTGACCTTTAATTTATGGTGGAGAATTCTGGGCATTTTTCTCATATCTGACTCAGTAATTTTGACCAACTGCCGTAAGTTTAAAATTCAGTATATTTAGCAGAGTACATAAAATTGTTGACCATGTTAGGACAATTTTCCTTGAAACAAATGAGAACTTTGAATTTGCCAGTTCACGGTTTCCTTTATGGAAGCCCAGTCAGTCTCTTTCTTATCACTGGGACAAAATACCTGACATCCGCAATTTAAAGGAGAAGTTTATTTTGACTCATGGTTTTTTTTTTTTTAAGGGTTCAGTCCATAGTATGCTGGCTCCGAGGCAGAGAGGGGAGGTGGGAAAGCCTAGGGGAGGGAGGCTGCTCACACCACGGCAGCCAGGAAGCAGAGAGGGAAGGGAGGAGACCGGACATGAACGCAGACTTCAGGCCCCAAACCCAGTGACCTGCCCGCTCCAAGCGGGGCCCACCTCCTAACAGTAACTCTTGCTGAGTTACTGAGCTCAGCAAGGGATAAATCCACCATGGTGGGGGTAGTACAGCCCACATCAGCTAAACACGTGAAACTTCTGGGGGACATTTTAGATCTAAATTACAACCTACACCCTTGATGCATTTGAGGTTTACCAACCTGATTGTTTTCCCATATTCTGTTTTCCTTCTTTGGGGACTTCAGTGACATACATTTCTTTTCCCAGTGTTTCTAGTCCATAAGTTTTCTTCAATTCTTTCGAACTGTTTATTTCTTATGGTTGTATTTATTGTATATGTTTTTATATCCTTATTGTATTTGTGCCATTGTCAATTTCTCCTCCAGTGTTTTTGTCTGATAGTTATAATTTCCTGTCTACTTCTTTTGAAGATCTTCCAACTTAAAATTATATTGTTTAGGTGTTTTGTTATCTCATACCTAATTCCAACAGCTGTACTGTGTGATGTTTCTTATAGAAGAGTTTGCTTTATTAGATATTTTGAAATCGGTGGCAAAAAGATTTTCATTATTTTCATCTGCTCTGTGTCAACGTCATTTTTGGCATGAATTCTTCATTCATTCATAATAGTGTGACTGTTAATTTCACTGTGACAGATTTCTGTCTCTGCGGTTGTTACTCTGAAGGAGTCAGGTACTCCTGCTCGGGTTTTGTGAGAAGGTCCACTTGGTGGGGAGCCAGGTGCCATCATGGCTACAGAACTATCTCTCCCACTTCTACAAGGAAAAGCAGCTTCCTGCGAGTGTGGGGATTCTTCACGAAGACTTGCTGTCTGTTTCTATGGAAATAGGGTGCAGGGGCCGGGTGGCTTCTCCATTTCCAGATTTAAAATGCCTCTTGACCCCCACTTCCATGCGGCTGTGTACATCTTCTGCACAGACTGTGCTGCTGGCTTTGGAGAAGTCCACTTTTCAAGATGCCGTCTGAGATCTGCGGAGGGAGCCACTGAAATGTCTTTTACTTACGCTGTTTTTGTGACGCTTACACAAGTGTGATTGTGGCTAGAAGCCTTCTCTGATTCTTGGATGTCTTTTCCAAGAATGTAGCAAAGCTGGAAGGTACATTTCTGCCCCTTTTCACTGGTTTTTGATGGAACAGGTACAGAGCTTGTGTCGTGTGGCTGCGTCTCTCGTCTCTGCTGGGTTTATCCTGTCTCTTACCCCAGGGCTCTGCAGTTTGTGCAGTGCAGAAGCCCCCGGCCCCAAGCAGTTGCTCCAGGAAGACGGGGTTGGGTGGGTGGGCCCCTGAGTGAGCTCTGGTGGCTTTGTCCTTCACAGACTTGAGTGTCCACAGGACGCACCCAGGGTGGATTCCGACCACCGTGATTTTGGAGGCTTTCCAAGGTGGAACTTCAGGTATTATCTGAGCGACAGTCTCACTGGCTCTTTGTGAGACGGAAGTTGCTGGGAGAATAGGTTCAGGATCTGTCTGCCCATGGGCTTTTAGGAACAGAGAAGTTCAGGAACAAACAACCTTTCTGAACCCCTCCCCCCAATAAATGCAGTGTGAGTGACTTTCAACTTTACAGTTCCCCGGGTTTGGCTTTGTGGCAGTAATGTCTCTCTGGGAGGACAGTTGGCATTTGTTGGGTGGATATATTTATGGCTTCCAGTTTATGGCCCTCTTCTTATTCTGAATGCTACAAAAAATGATTAAAAAATCACAGAGAACTTCCCTGCTCCCCACACACTGTGGAAGACTGGGTAAGTGCCTGCACTTAGCTTTCCTGTGGTCGCCAGCAGGGTTCTCCAAGTTCATAAGCGGTGTCTTCAGCTGAGAAATGAATAAAAAGCACAGTTGGCTCGTTCCTAGTGATACATGAAATTCAGTAATGGAGCGGAAGGAAACAGTGGATGTGGAACTCACGAGTGTATTCAGCAGCGCATGTTGGCTTCCCCTGTGTCACAGGTCTGGCCCCAGAGGCCGGAGCGGGGAGACGCAGCTTCTGCTGTGACAGGGCCACCAGGGCCCCAGCAGGTGGCCTGCTGCGGTGAGTGCCCTGAGGGGTGCTCTCAGTGGTGATCCAGGATCCCGTTGTTTCCAGGGCTGACCTCTACCTCAGCAGAAGTTCAGGTCTTCTACCCAGAAGGCCCGAGGCACGTGGGGTCTCCCAGCCCCTCTTGGAGGCCTCCCTCCTTCACGTCATTGCCATCTTCCATCCAGTGGTCTTACTAGAAACTAGATTTCTGCTGTCATTCCAGCACTCTGGGAAGCTGAGGCAGGAGGATCACAAGCTTGAAACCAGCCTGGGCAACTCAGTCAGACCCTAACTGAAAATAAACAAAATGAAGAAGGGGCTGGCGATGATGCTCACTGTGAAAATTCTGGGTTCGATCCCAAGTTCTAAAAAAGCAAAAGCAAAATGCAAGAAGACAAACCATGTACCTGATGATGTCGTCTGTCTGTTTCCTTCTCTGCAAATCCTTCTGTGGTGCTTCCCTGTTTGTTAAAATCCAGGGCTGACCCTGCGCGCACAGATCCCTGCAGGCTCTGGGCAGGCCAGTGCGCTGCCCGCTCGCTCTCCTGCTGGTCCTCAGGCCAGGGCTGCTACTGACTGGGCCTCCGCTGTGCCGCCTCTGACCCTGCACCTCCTGCCCGCAGCCTGCAGACCCCACATGGCTCGTTTCCTTGTTTCTGCTCCCTGCTCAGCTACTTCTTCTGGCCCCCTCACCTGGGCCCTGTCGGAAACGCAGCCTTCTCACATCGGCTGCAGTCACAGCTTTTCCTGCTTCCCTCACTCTCACCCCGACCTCAGGGAGCTCCTCTTGGTTGATTGGCTTATTTTACCCCTCCCCATATTCTAGAGTGGATCGGGATCTTCGTGGGACCTTTACCTGTTTCATTCACTTGTGTACCCTAGGCCCAATCCTGTGGCTCCAAACTTAGGTTGATCTCAGTGATGAGTAAGATAACTAACTTGCCGAGGGTTCTCACCGGAGAGCAGGGAGAGGGGATGCTGTAGTGGCGGAGGGGACCCAGAAGGGGCCTGCAGTGGGTGGACAGGTGAAGACTGTTCAGCAGCCTAGAGCAGTTCGAGGAGTGGGGAACGGTTGGCGTGGCCCTTGTCATGTGAGGCTGTGATGTTGGGGGAACAGAGCTGAACCCAAGGGCGCAGCTGTCATTGCATCCTGGTTCTAGATTAGATGTGGAGCCCAGTCCCAGTGGGCTGAAAACTGAGTGTGGGAGAAGCAGAATGGAGATGCTCACCTGCCGATTTGCAGGGGGCAGAGGATGTGGGTTGAGCTCTGGAGGACCCGGAACCAGCTGCGTGCCCTGTGTGGGTCTCCTCCTGATTGCACCCTCGACAGCCAGGACAGCAGTCACAGCCAGCGTGCCCAGGTCCTGGGCTCCCAGAGTGCACACTGACCTTGAAGGAAAATGTGGCGAAGTTCCCGCCCACCGGCGCTGCATCCACCAAGTACCTGACTTCCATAGAACCGTGTTGCCCACTGAACTGTATCTTTCCAGGTTCCTGAACAACGTCGGGTTCTTTTTTCCACTGATAATGATGCTGACTTGGATGGTGTCTGTGGCCAGCATGGTGCGCAAGCTGGTGTATGAGCGGGAGATCCAGATAGAGGAGGTAAAGGGCCTCCACCTGGCTGGTGGGCAGAAGGGTGGGCTGAAGACTGTGGAAGTGCGGCCCTGCAGTGTCCAGCTCCTGCCCCTGCTGGGCTCCTGGGTGGTCTCCCCGAGTCCCTGCCTAACTTGCATAAAACCCAGAAAACCATAACCAAGGCTTTTCACCTCAACTGTGGCTTTTGAGAGTGGGAGTGGGTAAAGGTAACCTGGGAAGCATGGGGCTGCCCACAGGTCCCTGCAGAGGGTGAGGCCAGGTGACCGAAGCTGTGTGCTGATCACCTACCAAGCATTTATTACCCATGTTCCAAGCCATGCAGCGTTAGTGTGTTGTGTGTCATTTCCCTTTCCGCAGTCTCTGCTCAGGCATGGCTGTGTTTCCTCTCTGCTCAGTTGGAGACTGGCGGCCAGAGCGCGTGCCTAAGTTTTCATTTCTTCGATGGTGCAGTGATTGGGACTGAACTCAGGCCTTTGCCCTGAGCTATGATCCCATCTGTGTTTTGTTTTTAAATCTGAGACAATGTCTTGCTAATTCACCGGGCTACTCAGGCTGGATTTAAACGTGCAGTCCTCCTGCCTCAGCCTCCTAAGGTGCTGGGATCATAGACATGTACCACCACGCTCAGCTTGGTGGTTCTCCTTATACATGTACGGAGCCCACACCCAAAGTACCACAGAGTGATGGATATGCAGAGGAGAGAGGTCATGGACGTCTTCACTTTATTATTTTTATGGGGGCTATTTTGCAAAATGTGCTCCTAGGCCTACTCAGCCACCCTCCAGACTGCAGAGCGCAAGCTCCGATGTTTCCCATCTTTATCTCTTTCTTTATTAAACAAAACCAACACAAACAAAATGAAGAATGGTATTAAAAACTACAAACCCCAGCAAACTCGGGATCACAGGGAGGCTGCGGCTGTGCTGGGCTGACCTGAGTTCTCGGCCACCTGCTCCCGCCCCTGCCTTCCGTGTGTCACCACCAGGGACAGCGTCCTCACACCTCCTGCCTCTCAGGTGGTGACAACCCACTTGGTGAAGAGCTCGGGAGAGCCCCATGCCCAGCTCTAGAGGGAAGCATCCTTCCCAGGGTGCTGGACACCCACTCCCCCCTCGTGTGCCACGCCGTGACCCCACTTCCCTGTCCACAGTACCTGCGGATGATGGGCGTCCACCCAGTCATCCACTTCTTGGCCTGGCTCCTGGAGAACATGGCCATGCTCACCCTGAGCAGCGCCACCGTGGCCATCATCCTGAAAGCCAGCGGCATCTTTGCGCACAGCAACACCTTCATCCTCTTCCTCTTCCTCCTGGATTTCGGGGTGTCGGCCATCATGCTGAGTTACTTCTTGAGTGCGTTTTTCAGCCAAGCTAACATGGCCGCCCTCTGCACCAGCCTGGTGTATCTCATCAGCTTCCTGCCCTATATAGTCCTGCTGGTTCTGCACAACCAACTAAGCCTAGCCTTCCAGACGCTTCTGGTAAGTTCTGGAAAAATGCAACTTGAAATAGCCATTTGTACATCAGAACAACCCCCTCCCCAAATTGCTAATTTATCACTCTTAGATCTACCTGGGCTTTCCTGATATCTTTTTTCTTTTTAATTCTACCCACAAATGACAACGTTTTGGTAGTAGTTCACTGAAAGTGCAGTGCTTTGGCTGCCTGCTCAAAATGGGCATTTTTCACTAAATGGAATCTCTCTGAGGACCTTGGGAAATCGATGACATCCTTCGGGAAGGGCCTAACTTGAGTTTCTCTCTGTTTCATGCTTGGAAAGAAATAGATTTCTACAGCTATTTTAGAAGTAAAAGAATATTCATTTTTCTTGAAGCATTGTGAATTCCATCCCACTAAGTGGCAAGATCTTTCTGTTAGTCATGTCAGAACTGCTCATCCATATGGAATGCACCTCCTGAAAAAGGTGAATGTCTTTTGGGTCTGCAGTATAACGTACAGAGAAGACAGAAACCATGTACTTTTATGACGATTGTCTGGCAGGCACAGTGCCTGACCATAGCAAGACACTGACTGGTGTGGAAGGCGGTGTATATCACTATTAGGTAGATCTCTGCAGCGCCAGTAGCCTATCCGTACATACTTGCATCCAAAAGCTTCAACTCCTGCAGCAGGTTATGCGGTGTCTGGAGGGAGACAGGCGTGGAACCACCTTGAGGAATCCTGGGGTTCTCAGTCACTACAATTTAGACTTAGAGTCCTGGGCTTGGGATTCCAGGAGTTCTAAAGGCTCTTCAAACTCCTTTGGTCCCAACAGATTTCTTGACAACCCTATTGTGTCACTTATTCATTGGGAGGGGCTCATCTTTTACTCTCATTTAGAGCCCGGGGGAAAAATGTAGCTATGAAAGCCGCACTATTTCTATCTAACTCCAGTAAGTCGCTCAGGCTGAGCCGTGTATGCACGAGATGCGCCTGCATGCACGGCGAGCGGCCGTTGGATTCGGTTGGCACTCGGCCCACTCCAGGAGCTCATCAAGTTGAGTGGCCTGTGCCACTTTTGCAATGATCCACAGCGGGCGTTTTTGTATTAGTACTAATTATGGGTTTTCAAATAACTGACACACAGGGGACACTTAGTGCCCTTTCCTCAGGAAGGTCCTTACCCCCGGAGTCACTGGTGACCTGCATGAACTTGCCAAGGCCCTTACTTTTGCCTTTACTGTAGTCCTCGTATTTAAGAGGTCCATGCATACAGTGGTGGTTTCCTTTGTGACTATTCAGATGTTTCCTAGCGAGTGAAAAAAAGACATGGAAACCCACTGTGTGTTTTAAGGGTAAGATGCTTGTGCACTTGGTCCCTTTTCTCTCCCAACACGGGCCTCCCCACTGCAGATAAAATACCATTTCCCTCCCCTCCGGGCACACTTTTCTAGCGTCGCGTGGGCTGTGCAGTCCATCAGTCTGCTGGCAGTGTGCTCCGGGGCACCCAGTTCGCAGTAAGAAGTAGTAAACTGCTCCATGCCATTTCCCACTGCTTTGTCTTACACATGTCTGTGTACAGTGTTTTGGATTTCTGACACTTAAAGTGCTGCGGTAAAGAACAGTAATACCCTTTAGCATTAAAAGCTGGCTTAGCATGCTTTTCAGAGAAGACTGATGCTCTGCGAAGCTTTTCTGGCTCATATATTTCAGTTACTGCCCAGGGCCGGGGCTCGGCATCCTCAGAACCGGAAGGAGTGTGTCGTGATGCCTCTGCGTTTAGCATTGCGGGTTTCCTGTGGTCCCGCTCAGACACTAACTCTGTTTCTCTCCTCACTCCTTCAATCCCTGACCAGTGCCTCCTCTCGACCACTGCCTTTGGACAAGGGGTGTTTTTCATTACGTTCCTGGAAGGACAAGAGGCAGGTGAGAGGGTGCCATTCCAGAATGTGACTCCCCGGGATTCCGGTTTGGGGAAATGTGAAGTGAATCCTCAGTCCTGAGTGGAGTGTGTGGAAGATCCTGGTGTTGGGTTTCACTGTTGGTGCCCTGGCTTTGAGAACCATCAGGAATAATCCTGACATCCACTGCTGCAGACAGTGCAGGCCATCGACCCAGCTCACCCCCACTCTGCCTTACGCCTCCCCGACCTTCTGAAAGACCCTGGGAATGGGTGCATGCCTGTTGCACTGGGTAGCACTGCTGAGCTGGGATCTGTCTTCCTGGATCTGCTCCCCACTCTCCCTCCAGATCCTCCCTGCACGTGATGTGACACCCACTCACACATTGTGGACTTTTTCTTCTGGCCCCCAGATGAAGCCTGGGTAGGATGGCACACAGCAATCTCTTCCAGCTCTCTCTGTATGCTGTATGCCTGTTAAGGTGGCTTAAAGTGATTTTTAAAAATAGTGTTGGCAGAGGGTTTTTTTTAAACTTATATTGAGATTTTGATGACTAAACTCTCAAACAGATGTCTATTTCTTAAATTTTTATATGGATTTGGGATGTGTTTTCATAAACAGACAAAATAGATGCTATAAGTAAAACTCAATCCCATGTTTCTATTACGTTCCTGGAAGGACAAGAGGCAGGTGAGAGGGTGCCATTCCAGAATGTGACTCCCCGGGATTCCGGTTTGGGGAAATGTGAAGTGAATCCTCAGTCCCGAGTGGAGTGTGTGGAAGATCCTGGTGTTGGGTTTCACTGTTGGTGCCCTGGCCAGTTAATTACTCTTCTCAGAATTTATATATGATGTGTGAAGATATCTTTAACAGATGGGTAGTCCTGACTGATTTCTTCTGTTTTCTCCAAGTTAAACTGTAAAGTAAACTGGACCAAGGAGCTACAGAAGGAAAATGGTCACTGTCAGATCATTCGAATATTTTGGTTCAAATTCTAGCACTCACACCATGATAAAAACACGCATTTCATTAAGTTGTACCTTAGTACCCTAGGGAAATTTAGAAAGAGGAATGGTTTTCCTAGCTTATATTTTGGTTGAGCAATAAATTGTAAAAGTTTTGTAAGAAAATAATGATCCTTTCTTACCCTAGATCTTTTATGTCTTATTTACATAATTTTGAAAGGCAGAAAGAATTTATAATATAGAGTGCAGGTTCTTAAGGAGACTTCTTTTATTTAAAAATGCTTATTTTTCCTAGACATGAATTTTTTGTTAATAAGTATATGAGATTAGATCTAAGTCAAGCACCTTTAAAGAGTTGATGTTAGATAATATGATGTTAATTGTCACTCCACTGATGCTGATGAAGTTGGCGTAAGATTCTGCACATTACCATGTCCTCTGAAGGGTTATAGCTGGTGGTACTGACCTCCTTTGTCTCAGCTCCTGTCAGCTTTCCTGAAGCTTCTAGGACTAATAAACTCTGCTCACCACGAACAGCCACAGAGGAAGCACGGCTCTCACACTGACCTTTTCCTTCCTGCCAGGGATCCAGTGGAGTAATATGTACCAGGCTCCAGAACCAGGCAGCATGACGTGTGGCTGGGTTTGCTGGATGATTCTGTTTGATTCCAGCCTTTATTTTTTATGTGGATGGTACCTGAACAACTTGATTCCTGGTAAGGATTCTGCACTTTATAAAATAACAAGACAAACTTTGCAAATACTTTAATCTTCTACACGTAAGTTTAGAATAGTCACTTATTCTTTATAGGAGACATCTGACAGGAACCCTCAGGGCATATTTTAAAAGGGGCTGTGACTTTTTGGAGATGCTTGGTCAAAGGCCAAGTGTGGCAGTTATGGCAGAGGTAACCTGGTCAGTTTGGGGTCTGCCTGGAGCAGTGGTGGAGCACAGTGGCGGGTGTCTGGGTGGCTCCTGGAGGTATGGCCTTGGGGTCTATGCCTGGTCCCTCACCCTTGCTCTCTGGCACTGTTCCCTGGTCTCCCCTTCAGTGGAATAATATGCACCAGGCTCCGGAACCAGGCAGCATGACGTGTGGCTGGCTTTGCTGGATGATTCTGTTTGATTTGAGCCTTTACCTTTTATCCTTTATCTTTTATGTGTGTTCCTTGAACTAAGCACTTTGTTCCTCCATACCCTCACTTCGTGATGTTCCTGGCTTGGAACCAGCCAACCATGGACTAACCCTCCTGAAATCCTGAGCCAAGTTAAACTTCTGCTCATTTAAGCTATGGGAGCCTGGTTTTGTGTCCTAGGAGGGAAAGGTGTCTAATGCACCAACCGAAGGTTTAGCCAGGGTGAAAGCTGGCCTCGTCTGCCGAATGTTATCTAACTGGTGGGCTTCTGTAAGTCACACAGAAACACTGCTGGCTTCCAAAGTCAAGTGTCTGAAGAAGGTGGGCATGAGGGGGCAGGGGCCGGACAGTCTAGGGCCCTTGGTGCTATTGGCCCCAAACAACACAGGAGCTTGGCCAGCAGTCAGCTGATACAGGCTCTGGGAGCAGCTAGGCAGGGAGCAGAGATGCGGAAGTGGGTTAGTGGGCATCAGCAGCCCAATCCAAACCTAGGGCTGTCAGCCGTGTCACCAGTAAGGGACTTCTCCACACATGTGACAGGTGTACCCAGCACACCCAGCAGAAGGAATGGCACCAGTGACAGAGAGTTTCCCCTTCTTGTCTGGAAGCAAGAAGCACGCATACACATTGGGAGTTCAGGACAAAAAGTGCAGACATCTCTTTAAACGTTAAAATAGATGTTTAGGAGTTAAATTTTGATGGTATTATATTTTCTTACCAAATCTACTTGTGACTCTGCCTGTATACTTCCTAACCTTCAAAATTAAGACTCTGAAGAGACTTCTTTGTGAGGAAATGTGGAGGAACAGGAGAAAAGGCCCCGTTCATTCTGCTATGAAAATGTCTTCCGGGTGGGGAGCCCAGGCCTTCCTGGGGGGTGCTGTGGTGGAGGTCTCGGTGTCCTCAGAGCCTTGGGCACTCACAGGGGGCTGTGAAAGGCGATTGAGTCTCAGTGCACTGTGGCCACATGTGACACTGGGCGTTGGGGCAGCTCAGTGGGGTGCAGCTGGAGGGTGTCTCTCCCACCCTGGCTTCTCCGATCTTTGTTTCCCTGGTCCCTGTGGAGTGACTGCTGTCCTCCACCCTGTCCCTGCACTGTGCTGTCCCGCTTTGGAGCCGGCTGGCCGTGAACTGAAAACCTGAGTCTGAAAGGACCTTTCCTCCTTCAGATCTAGGTGTAAGTGTGAGTGTGGGGTTGTGTATGTGGTATGAGTGTGGGGTGTGTGTGTGGTGTGAGTGTG
>PVJX010032262.1:0-20565 GCA_004027295.1 Dolichotis patagonum | reverse complement strand
ACACTGGCTGCATTATTAAGTCATGTGTAAATGAAATGAATAACCTGTATTCTCTTTTCATTTTGGGGGACCTGATCCTAACTTACATTATAAGCATGACATTTTTTTCTTGTGATGTTTAATTATTATCTATCTGTTCCACTCTTAATACTCTTACCTTTTTAAATCTGCAGACTTCTCTTTCTTCATTGTAAGAACTTCTCTGTAGCAAGCAGTCACCTGCCCAACCTCCACTTCAGGACTCCCTAAAACCCTCCCCACTTCTCACCAAAGCTGGCAGCTAACTCTACCTACACAACATTGATCTTTCTGAACTAAATTGTAAGACTTCTTCTTCAAGAAAAGCTGCATAAAATGACAACAAAAAATATTATGCAGCATACAAAATGACAAACGAGTAATCAAATCTCATGCTTTAAGAAATAAAATAACTACTACAGGTTTTAGAAACCATAGCCCATCTTTCTCATAAATAGTACTGTCCAAATCATCGAATGTGTGTGTATCTAAGCATGTGTGTTTACGTGTATTTATCAATAAGAGATAAATCATGTATACTAACAGAGAACCTGTGGTGAGACACAATACACTTCATCCTAAACTCTTATTCAGTCAGTAGAAGAAATTACAGCCTAGATTGCATAGGTTTATTTTCTACTCAGAAGTAATAAATCCAGGACTCTCATTTTTCATCCAGGTCTTTGTTTACTAGAAAATCATCTCCCCTGAGGCTGTGCTAAGTTCAAAAATGCCAACCAACATTCATAAAATGAGATGACTTATAGAATTCCTCTTGAAAAACGTTTATTTTCCCTCTTGTGGTTTAGATACATTTGACAGTTTGGGAGCTAATCTAACATTTTTCACTGTATCATCACTTCATAAGAAACTACAAAAACAGCACAGTTCTTCACATTCTTCCTTTTCAACTTGGGGTAGACAGAATGACACCCTCCAAAAGAAGGGTGGTGAGAAGACAGCCAGTCTGCCATCAAACGCTTGGGGACCTCAGCCACATCGCAGAGCAATCATCAAGAAGTGTGCCCTGAGGCACTTGAAGAGTGACAGAGAGGTGTCACGAAGGTGATGACTGCCCCAACTGTGCAGACTAACACCTCACTCAACAACACATTTGGGATAAGGGATGTCCCATGCAGAATCTGTGTGTAATTGTGTAGCACATGTAATGAGGATGAAGACTGAGCCAGTGAGTTCTGTTACTTGGGCACCTACGAACTTGTTACCATTTACAAAAACCTATAGTCAGTGTGGATGGGAACCCAGTGCTGACTGCCAAAAAAGTTATAAAACTTTGAAAACAAAAATAAAGTTAAACAAATAATGCCATGAGGGTTTTCCCCTTAATGCAGATCTACTTTATTTAATGTTAGTGAAACTATATGCAAGAACCACTTAATCAGAAAAATTCTTTTTTGATGGTTGTTATTTGGAGCTCTAATTCCAACAGGGTCAGTGCCTTTCACAGTCACTGCTTGTGGTAACAATATCCTACTAAGGAGTTGTCAGGAAGGTTTTGTTTTGTTTTGTTTTGTTTTGTTTTTTTACTTAATTTTGAAACATTTAATGAAAATCATATGTAATAAAAAGTTATAGAGGATGTGTATTTAATACCTAAAAATGCTTAAAACTTAAAAGAGTTTGCTTTATAATTCTATATCATTGACTATTTATATATTATATTATATTATATTATATTATATTATATTATATTATATGTAACATATTATGTGTTATATATTATATATAATTCTGAATAGATGATAAAGTCATTAAAGGCCAAAACTACACTCTATTCACTTTCATATACTCAGAGCCTGACTTGTTATAGACAATCAAACTGTTAGTGATTTCAGCTGTCAGTATTGATCAGAAGCTCCAATTGGTAGTTTGATATTGTATTAATGTAAAAATGTAAAGACTAAAAACTAATTAATAAGGACATTTTGTTGAGGTCAAAATCGATAGACTATTAAATTTATTTTAAATTGAGAATCATACAATTATAATAATCATTGTATCTCTACAATTTTTATACTTCCTCTAATGTAAGAGAGAGATGCTAGGTGTTCAACCCACAGGAACATAAACTATATTTAAAAATGAATAGCAACCATAGTTTCTTAAGTCTTGTTTTCTTAGAATTTTATCTTTTAGGTAGTTATGGAGATTCATGTGGAAATTGGGGGGGGTGATTATTCATAAAGAAAATAATATTATACAACCCTTGGCAGAACTAATTGTACTCAGAAATATTTTACCAGGAAATAAATCTGGTACTATTGTTAATGTAGTGCTAGGTTTTTAAAATGTTATTAAAGTGTCACATATATTCAGAAAACACAGACACATTGCAGCAACATTTGGTGGAAATTACAGAGAATAAACTTGGGTTGATTTCATAATTAAATGCAAAAGAGTAAAGTATAATGTAAAATTGACAAGTAATTCTTTATTTCACCAAAGATAATTTCATAGAGAAGAATCCAGACTTATCTAAGAGCTAACATACTTTTTTCCTGCTGTCAGGTAAATAGATACATAGATAGGTAGACAGGCTGATAGACAGACAGATAGGTATATCCATAATACTGATATCTCTATATCTATATGGTATGTGTATATAAATACTTCCAAAGTTTTTCTTATTCCTGGTATCTAATCTTTTTTAACCAACATTGTGAGGCATTCAGAAGTCATATGGGGAAGAAAACAATATTAATTTGCTAGTTTTAGCTCCAGTCTTTACAAAAATATCAAAAGAAGCAATGAGAAGATTAAAACATCTTAATTATTTTGGAAGTAGTTTTCTTCACAAATTCTTCATTAAAATTGGAGCACAACTGGCACAGGGGAAAAGGACAAGTTTGTTAAAGACATTAAGATCAAAGTTGGCAAAGTTCTCATTTGTTACCAATATGTCCCTGCTTCACCTGATTTCATAGAAATAGCATGTACTTTGCCAAATGGAGAATTAACACCAGGTTTATGAGCGCACGTGATTAAGGGAGTGCAGTTCCTACCTCCAGCCTTTCACTACCCTCTACCCTGTCCTACATTCTCAGACAATTCCATGTAGACAGGCTTTTCCCAGGCTCACATTTCTTTGATATTCAGATCTCATAAAATAGATAACACACTCTCTCTCTCTCTCTCTCTCTCTCTCTCTCTGGATACAGTTTGGTATCTTGAATCTAAGAAAGAGCATTAAGTAAGATTATTATTACACTTTGCATTTAAAAAAACAGGTAAATGCTGGTCATGAGTCTTTAAAAGTGTTCTGACTTTATAATAATACACATAATGCAAAAATAATGGCATTTATTCTCCTAAATTATTTTATTTATATTTTCATGAAAAAAATCATCTTCCAAATGACTGTACTAAGACATAGACTATTCATTCACTTTACATCATAATCTCTGTGCTCTGGGAACTTGGAACTAACTCTATAATGCAAAGAAATGAAAAGCAGTACAAATAAAGTAAACATTCAACAAATATTTATAGAGTTAACTACTGGAATGGTGAAAAACTGGGTTTTTCCAAGTACACAGCATTTTAAGGGCCTAAATAATCACTATACAAACTTCTATTGTGAAAACAAACATACCGGATAGCGTAAAGCATCCACAGTTTACAAATAGGTGCATTTATTTAAGTTGTCACATGTGAGCCTTATGTGGGTACCGAGACAGACTGTCCCTACAACCAGTCAGCACACATCTGGCTCAGGAACTGTGCCCAGCTAAATGATGGGCCGGGCCGCACAGCTTGTGTTACATGGGGGCCTAGGAGACTCATTCCAGCGATTCCTGCAAGTTCAGGGTAAAACTGGAGCAGCCCCTGAAAGCACGAGTTACACGGTTTCTTATAATTCTGGGAAATCACAAAGCTGGAGGCTAAGGCAAAGGGAAACAAAAGAAAAGGCAATTTCAATAGTCAAAGTGCATAGAAAAGCAGTACTATCTTCTTTAGTTAGATATGGAAAGACTTCTAATGTACCAACAATATGACATCCTCTGAAGCTTACGATGAACAAAATTGGATACCGAAATACCTTCTGTGTGCTTCAAACAGGCTAACGTGATTTTTTCTTTTTTCTAGGAATACTAACGTACTTTTCAGAGATGAACTGTTTGTCTCACTTATCCACTACAGTACAGCTGTTTTACCTAGAAAAAAGAAAATGGCTAATGACAGAAAATGTAAACTAGCTAAAATGATGCTTAAAATGGTATTTATATGTTTCTAAACTAGGTAGACTTTTTCCTCTCTTCTCTTTCTCTCTGCAAAATAATAAAATAGAAAATAAAATAGGATCAATTAAAATAAATTTTTAAAGGCACAGTGGCGGGTTTGTATGCACACGGGCAGCCCGAGAGGTCTTGACTGTCAAAGTCGCTTCAGGCGCTATGTCCGCAATATGCCTTCTCCCTCATACTGATGGAGAGAGATTTCTAATTTCAGTCTCCAGTTAGTCTGCTCATTCAGACATCCTCCTTGCATATGCGAATTCTCCCTTACTACAAGGTCACTTTCACCTTACATCTCTCCCTTCTCGTTGGACGTGAAACATCCAGGTGTTCTGGATTATTAAAAACATGCATGGCTTACCCTGCTTGAGAAAGATTATATTCATTTTTCATGGGGTTTTTATCTCCTAATAAGCTACTAGCGTGATGATCCATTTTCATTTTTAATTAGGATGTCCTCTGAATTCCTTTTTTGCTCTTGCAGACAAGAAAAATTAATCAGAAATATCTCTGTGAGCTCAGAAACAATTAAAATGCAATCCTTGTAGAGGCGTTACTGCATCAAGAGAATCTGGAACTTTTGTTGTTTGCTGTTATCAAAGGCAAACTCTCACTCTAAATGTGAAACATGTCTGATAAGCCTTATTACATACAGTTAAAGTAGTGCTTTTAAGAAAGAAAATGCGTCCATGAATCTGGATATAAGTATCTAGGATCAGCTCCACAGGGTGTCTATTATCAACGCATGATTATGACAAGTGCTGTCTTGGAAAAGAGCAAATACTGAGCAGTAATTGGATTTACTAAATCCAAAATTTCCTTGGCTTTGGTTCTGGCACCTGCAACAAAAAAGGACAGCTGTTCTGGACACCCACCAAGTAAATGCTATTAAGCTAATTAACACAAACCTTTTGGCTACGATCAAATGAACTATCAGTTTAATCCATTATGTCTTCTGTCAAGGGACTCCCTCCATCTTGCCCTGCTACTTAGAGAGGTTATGGGTGGGATTTGGCATGACAACAAAATCTTTTCCATCTTTAACAGCTTTGAGTTTTATTTATGATCCAAGAGAAATGGTATGATAATGATCATGACAATACTACTCGGATGGATAAACACCTCAGCCCTAAGGAGCTCTGAGGCCTCCGCTGATATTTATCTAATTAATCCTCACCACGTGCTTGGTGAGGCGACATGTGGCATTATCCCTGCTTTATGAACAAGAAAATAAAGGGCAAAAGTTACTAGCCTTGGATCACTAAATAAGCTACGTGAGCGAAATAATGTAGCCTGAACTTCTCTCTCGATGTAGAGTTGTGATTAAAATAGCAATTGTCACAATCTTAAGGTTTCTGGTAAAAACTATATATGTAACTGTAGAATATTATTATGTGATAACTGCATGATGTTACTCGGGGAGTATGAATCAATTAGAGATGACTGATAAACAAGATGACAAGGTATTTCAGTGTATTATACCTTCAGATGATCTATAAATCCCTTTTTCACATATGTTGACCACTGCTTTTGGACCAAATTCCAACTGAACTAAAAGAGAGAAATAGCACACTTAGAAAGCTTTTTATTTTCTACTTCAAAAGAAGTCAGAGATTTCTCACTACACATAAAAAACCAATTTACTCTATAATATGTATCATTTATTTTTTAAACCTCAAGATTTTACTTCTTTAAAAATTACTTGGAGTAAAAAAATGATTTTTCTTATATTATTAAAACATTATCATAAACAAGTATATCCTATCTGATCCTCATATTATTTAAAATATCAATTTAAGAAAAAGTTATGACATGTTTAGTTTGGAAAACTAGATATAGAAAGTATCAGGACTTGCATTCTATGAAGCCACCTTATCCTTGTAAAGTCAACCGAACATTCAGTAAAGCCGTTGGAGTTACACTGAACATATACCAGAAAACTGAAACTGGACTGATTGCAAACCGTGAGAAACCCATCCCTATTTTTCTGGGGCTGTATGTTTAATCCTTCCAAATTCAGAAATGAGATTTTCATATATTGCACCTAGCGCATCTCTCTAGCAATGCCATAAAATAAGCTAGAAATGGAAAACGGTTGAGGAAGACAGTATTACTAAGAGTTCAAAAGCCATATGGGCCACAATTTAACTTGGTTGGGTCTTTTGCTCTTGAAAAGGAGACAGTGAAGCAAAGAGAAATAAATAGAAAATGAATATATATTTGTAACAGAAAACATGGAATCCAGTCGGGGGAAGTAGTTGATTCATACTTTAAAAGAATACCTTTAGTTTTGGTTCTCAGAAATCCTGGGTTCCTAGGTGTTATGGTTGATGAATCATGTCAATTGGGGAAGTTTAGAAGCTTAACTAAGCCAGGTCAGCAATTCTACACCCTAGGATGTAGAGGACCCACCGCAGGGCAGCTCTTCACCCGGATTGTATGAGGAAAATGAGGAAGGATGGATTCACTTCTGTTCTTTGGAGAAGTTCCAGTCTTCACTTTCAGCTTGGATGGTGTCTTCTGGCTCTTAGTGCAGACTGCAGCTTATGCCTGAGAACCTTTGGCCTTCTGGCATAGTAGACTCTTCAGTCTTCTGTCACAGACCTGTCAGCCTCCTGATACAGACTTGCACAGACACTGCAGTGAGCTCCAGACCTTCAGCAGAAACCTTCAGTCTCCTGTGCAGAGACCCTCTGTACCCTTCCTCATCCAGCTCACAGGTGACCATAATGAGCCAATCTCATAATTTCATATATATTTGTATGTGTGTGTTGTATCTATTTTTCTGGTAAAACACTGACTGATACACCAGGACTGTCTGTTCTATGAATGCGTCAATCACAGAGTGAGATCCTTGGTAAGATAATTATTGACCCAGTGCTGATCTTCGCACTAATACATATTGGACCATACCAATAAGTGTCACTTCCCTTATGTGATGCACATTCATATTCCTGAGTTATTAAACCCTCACAATGACTGTGTTCTCATAGGGAAACATTCAGCAAATGTTGGTTGAGTGAGTGAATAAGAGACAGATGTTTTCAACATTTTATAATGTACAGGTTCATAAAAATAAATTGATTTGCCTGCTTCCATGATGATGGTAAGTGGCTTGGATACAGTTCAAATTCTGAAAGTCTTTCTATTAGTACAAAAATCTCTTTCCAATATACAATTGTCTCCCAAAAGAGGCAACTGCTTTTTAAATACCTTCATTTTGCTCTTTGAGTCTACTCAAATTATGGTCTGGGTGTCATTACTGAGCACGCAGCAGGTTTGATTGGGAGTTAAGTGGTAGGCATGGTCATAAAACACACAACTAGGGCTCGGGAAAGGGGTTCGAATTAATGACTTTCTGCCTCTTTTTTTGCTTTTAAAGTAGAGACTCTGTTCAGATTAGTGTAACCTAAGGAAAACAAAATTGTTGGCTTTCATCAAGAGTCTCCACAGCTATCAGAAAACCACTGGAGCTCCCTGGCTCTTCTGTCCCTAATAAGCACGGGAAAGTGGGACTGCTTCCCACGCCTGGCCTTTGCCAGGGCTGCAAAGTGGAAAGCCAGAGAAGAGTGGATCGTCGGGAAGAGAAGATGCTGGCCTGATGTAAGGCAAGGATGACTATTTCCACATCGGTGCTGGAAAAACCCAGATACCCCGAGGCGGGGGTGAAAGACGAAGGCTGATACAGAGTGATAAGTGAAAAGATAACTCCCTTGGACTCAAATCCAGTGCGAAGGGAAACCGAGCCCCTCCTGACCGCGACACCCCAGCCCACAACCTCAGACATTCTTGAGGTGCTGCCATGGGAGTCTGCAGTGCTTGCCTGGCTGAATAGACTCACTCACCCACCCCGATCTCCCGCCAGGTTTGTGAGTGAAACCAGCCTGAAAGCAGAAGCAGACCAAACCCCACATCTTGCCTTGTGGACCAGGGCTCCAGACCTGAGGACTGCGGAGTGCTCTGGGAGATGGAAAACTGGGTGCTTCTTGCTAGTGATCCGCGGATACCAAGGCTGGAAAACAACAAAATACGGCAGGTCCAGCATTCATGAAAGTACTTCAGTACCGACAGCCTGCGGGGCTGAGGGGAGAGGAAAGAAAGAGGAGTGAAAGGGTGCCATTCTGAGCACGTACACCAGGAGCACTGTTTGGGGAGCATGCAGCACGCGCCCCACTATTGCCAGGAGGTGGGGGTTCCTGCACCTCCTAGCTGGGGACTGCAGAAGACAGGGAGGCTCCAGCGGTGACGCAAACCCTGGGGGGCTCTCAGGGACCACGGACAACCAGCCGTGCGTGCCTCCAGGCGGGGTGGGGACAGGGGTGGGGAGGGGAAAAGGGAAGGGACGGGATAGGGCCTGGGAGGGGGAACCCTGTGGTCAGCGCACCCCTGGGTGCTGCGAAAACCTGGAGAAGGGTCCTCATTTCTAGTTCTCATGTCTAGTTTTATTTTGGTTGCTGTAATCACTGTTTCCTTCATTCTTTGGTGGATTGGGGTTGTTTTAGTGCGATTTTTTTTTCTTTTTCTTTTTCTTTTGTTTCTCTTCTAGTTTACAATGCAATGTAAGGATAGTTCAACATATGCAAACATACAAATACAATACACCATGCAAAGAGAAGCAAAGAAAAAAATCACATGATCATCTCAATGCATGCATGAAAAGCTTTTGACAAAATCCAACATCCATTCCGGATGAAAGCCCTGAAGAAAACAGATATAGAAGGAATTATCTTAATGTAATAAAAACTGTTTGTGAAAAGCCTACTGCCAACATCACATTACGTGGGGAAAAGCAGAAAGCTTTACCTCTAAAATCAGGAACAGGACAAGGATGTCCACTATCTCTCCACTAGTTCAATATAGTACTTGAAAATTTAGCCAGAGACCCAAGCTTCTCTCTGTGAGTCACAGCCACTGCAGAGAGAGAGAACCATGACCTACAAGCAGGAGACCCCCCCACAAAAAAAACCATATCATTTTCATTGTTTTGTTTTTTCTTTTGGGTTGGGGTTTATTCTCTTTTGTTTATGTTAACTCTGATGGCATGAGCTGCTATTTAAAAGATAGCAAGACGTTTTATAGAAGCCATTATGTATTTACTACTGGCTTGTTTTGAGGTTCTTTATTGCATTTATTGTTTCATTTTTATTGTTTCTATTCTAATCTGTTCTGTTCTATTTTTAATATGTCTGAAGTTATCTGTAGCTATTTTGAAGACAACAAAGGCATTGTGGTAACTATTGTTGATTTCAAAAGGTTTGGAAGTCCTGTATCACTTATTCTGCTTTATTTTGTTTGATTTTACTGTTTTATTTTCCTTGGTTTTTTCTCTTTAAAGTAAAAAAAAAGAAAAAATTTGAGCCAGAGCAATCAAGCAAGAGAAATAAATGCAAAAAATAAATGCAAGAAAAGTAAAATTATCATTAATTGCAGATGACATGATCCTTTACACAGAAGATCCAAAAATGTTCCACTGAAAGATACCTAGAATTAATATCCAAATTCAGCAATGTAACAGGGTACAATGTCAAGAAAAAAATCAAGTGTATTTGTACATGAATAATGAGCCTACTAAGAAAGAAATTAGAAAAATAATACCATTCACAACAGCATCAAAAAATTAAATACTTAAGAATTAACCTAACCAAGGAAGAGGAAGGCCTCTAAAATAAGAATATGGAATTCTGACAAAGGAAAACAAACATAACATTAGCAAATGGAAAGACATTTCCTGTTCTGGACAGATAGAATCAACACTGTCAAAATGGCTATACTCCCAAAACTGATATTGAAATTGAATCTAATTCCAGTCAAAATACCAACACTATTTCTCATAGAACTAGAGGAAACAATCCTAACATTCATCTAAAACCAGAAGAGACAAAATTTACAAAAGCAGTGTTAGGTAATAAGAGCAAAGCAGGAAGCATCACAACCTCAGATTTCAATTTATATTACAAATCTAGTGATAAAAACAACATGGTACAGGGACAAACACAGACATGTGAATCAAAGGAACAGAACAGAGAAAAGAGAAACAACCCCAGACACATTCTACCATCTGATCACCAACAAAGGGTCGAAAAACACATACTGGAAAAAAAAAATAGACTCTAATAAATGGCACTGGGGAAACTGGCTACAGTCTGAAGACCAAAGCAAAACATGCATCTCTCACCAAGTACTAAAGTAAAATCGGAATCATTCAAAGAGCTAAGTATTAAAACAGAAACAATCTGCTGCAGATAAAATAGGTAAAACTCCTGAAGACCTTGCCATAGGGAAGGAACAGAAACTCAGTTGCACAAGAAATAACATAAGGAAACAACAAATGGAATTGCAACAATTAAAAAGCTTCTGGATGGGAACCAGCACCATGTGGGGGCCACCAGCAGACAGGAACAGACAGACCGCAGCCTCTCCCTGTGTGTCAGCACCATTTGGGGATCAGGGCAGATAGAACAAACCCACACCAGCAAGCAAGCCCAGTCTGGGAACCAGTGCCATGTGCGGGCAGCCACTGGACTGGAACAGACAGAACCCAGCCCCTTCCAGCACACAGGCTGGAAAACAAGAAGTACCAACCCCACCCTACCACCCCTCCCACACTGTAAGTGACAGGTTTATCCACAGAAACACAGGCTGTGATGATAGCTATGAAGGTGAAATGCAATTGGATGCCTGTGGTGCTTTGGTGTTTCACTAACACTGCAGGTCTATGGCCGGTGGTCTGATCATGGGTTCAGAGGCTAGCAGTACACAGAGTGACATCTAGGGGGAATCTCCTTCTGAGGGTTGCAGCCACTGTTGGTTCCCTATGGTCTTGTTTTGGAAGTCCTATACCATTTCCATTGTTTTGTTGCATTGGGTTTTATTCTCTTTTGTTTTATTTGATTATGTCAAATCCAATGGCAGGAGCAGCTATTTCAAAGATAACCAAATATATTATGGTAGCTATTTTGGATTTACTATTGGCTTGTTTTGAAGTCCTTTCTTACAGTCATTGTTTTGTTTTTATTGTTTCTATTTTATTCTTTTCTGTTTGATTTTTACTATGTCTGAAGTTATCTGCAGCTATTTTGAAGACATCGAAAGGCATATGGTAACTACTGTTGATTTCATGTTTTGAAGACCTGTATCTTTTACACTGGTTTGTTTTGATTGGTTTTATTCTGTTTTATCTTCTTTATAATAAAAAAAAGAACATTTTTTGTCATATACACTTTGGACAGAAGATTAATATATGGAATATATAGAGAACTTCCAAAAAATTAGATGCCCCAAAATAAAAGACCCCCCAAAAAATGGCCAACTAAAATAAACAGACACTTCTCAGAAGAAATACCAATGGCCAATATATTCATACATGAAAAAATTTTCAACATTGGCTATTAGAAAAATGCAAATTTTAAAAATTACTGAGATTCAACCTTAGTCCATAAAGAATGAAAATTATCAAGATCAAATAATAATTGCTGAGATGGTGGCAGGAAATGAGCTTTTCTACACTATTGATAGAAATGTAAACAAGTACAACCACTGTGGAAATCAGTATAAATAGTCCTTCAACAATTAAAAATTGCTGTCCTCAGCTATTACCTTCTTAGATATCTTCCAAAAGGCTTAAAGAAATACTATTACAGTGATTTATGCACACCCATACTCATAATGACACAATTCATAATAGTTAAATATTGTAATCAGCCTATATGTCCATCAACAAATGAATGGATAGCAAAATTGTGCTATTTATAATTGTGGAATGCTACTCTACTATAGAGAATGATTAAACTTGAGTCATGTGTAGGAAAATGGATGGATTTTGAAACTATAATGTTACATGGAGAAAATAAGACATACAGCCATGAATATTGTGTTTTCTCTTATATGAGAAACTCATAGTGTAAATAAATTAAAGAGCAAACTAAAAGATAGATAAAAAGTAATAGGAAGATCTTTTCAACTAGGAAGAGGATGAAGAGATGGAAGATGGAAAGAGAGGGAGGAGGAGAAAGGAATCAAAAAAGAACTAGCATGTGTCATGTACATGTACCAGCTTCCCATAAGTATGTAATCATTATGTTCCACATGCTTTGTTCTGATTAATTGCATTGCTCTATTCAATATTCTGTTTTGATAAGTTCTATAATATTCTGTATTTGGTTTGATTTTGCTATGCCTGGTTGAAAGAACAACTATTGTGAAGCTAATGAGATATACTATGGTACCTATTACTGTTATCCCAGTAACCTGTCATTACATTCTGTGCCAGTTTCACTGTACTCTCTCAATTGGCTATGTTCTGTCTTGTTCTGTTGTATTTCACTACCTTCAAAATAAAAAAAAGTAAACTATGGGAGAACAGAGTCTGGAGACAGAGGGAGAGAGGAGGGAAGGGAGAGGAAAGGAATAAAGAGAGTCAGGATGTGTTAAGTACATGTACCTCCTCCCTAAAATGAATGCAAACATTGTATCTCCAAACGGGTACTAATAAAAATTGTTTCAGTTGCTTAAAGTAAAGGCATATAAAACAACAGATGTTGAAATAAGAAAGAAGACCTCAGAATGTGAATGATAAACATTTATGTTTTGTTTTATTTGTTTTGTAGATTTGAGCTACCATCAATGGACAACTCTTTTAGAAATAATCTTTTAAAAACAAAAGCAAAAATGCTTGAGAAGCAAACGATTTAATTTACATATCTACTCTGCAGAGAATGTTCGAGGTTTGGTGTCAAATGCAAACTTCAAAACATTTTACCTTTCATTAATGAAATACTTCAAAAATATGTGAGCTTTGCAATCACAATTTTGGAAGATCACTTAAATGTAGATTTTAATCAGATACTTGATAATGTACTTTTACATAGCTGTAGAGTCACTAAATATTGGCAGTACAATTCACACCAAAATGGTAACAATTGAAAAAATTCCATTTTCAATAAGTATATTTTCCAATATCACAGCACTGTCTTGCTTCTTTTTTTGTAAAATCTCGAACAGGCATGACAGGCTATTAGGTGCCATCAAATGTCTCTACAAATTAATTGTGTAGCCCCAGGTTCTCCACAGCAGAACCTTGATGTCTACAAGTGGATCCTTCTGGAACAAAAGGATCAAGTTTTCATAGACACCTGAATACTGATGACCAACCCGAAACAAATATCAAAACTAAACCATTAGAAATTTATTTAATGGGACATTGATAGAGATCACAGTCCTATGAATTTTTAAAACATTACCTAAAAAAATCTTTGCTGAGGAAAAAAATGTATAACTATTCAATTTAGTTAACTTCCTTGTGAAAGACAATTCTTTCAAGAAGCGAATATGAACATGAGAGCAAATTCCTTGAGCAGGCAAGAGTTGATGGAATCCTGTATCTCAGCAAAGAGTCTGACCTCATGCAACAGCAGAAGGGTGGCACTGAACCCAGTAAGAGGAAAGTTGTGCTGGGGGTTCACATCCAGGCAAGTTTTATAAATGTGTTGGGGAGAAGGTGCAGCTCTTCTCTTCTGAGTGGAGAAGAAGAAATGGATTTGAGGCTGGAAGAAAATGCAAGTATCAGGTAATTACCACAATGAATGGCAAAGTAAAAATACATCTTTTTATCTCATGATATAAGAAGAGGACATTTATCTTGAAAGTTAATTTCCATTTGCAATATTGTTTATATAGATAATTATCTCAACTAGTGTCATGTACTACAAAGCCCACATATCCAGGAAATATAACCTTAGTTTATACAAATAAGGAGTGTATTCCTTCCTCAGAAAGCCAACGCTCTTCTAATGATATTTTATTAACAAAGTCCACCAAGTACTTCTATTAGGGAAAGCAGTATTATATATAAAATTCTATTTCTTATTGAAGAAATAGTAAAACTAAATACTATATCATATTTACTATTTTGGAAGAAGTCCAAATTTTTGCAAAAAAGGAGTGCCCTTTCATGAGAAATAAGTTGACAGTGAAAAATATCAGGAAGCAGAAAAATAACTGTTGTCACTGTGTTTTATAGAGCACACACTCAGCATGAAAGTTAGGGAATAAAATATTCTGGGCAGATTTTTGTGATGGCTTTAAGAAAATGATTTAGAGATACACATGAAGCATCCACTTTATTTTTTGGGTTGCTGCTTCTTTTCCTTTATTATTGTTGTACAACTTCATCAATAAATGTTCAACAAAACAAATTAAACACTGAATATTTTGAAAGCATGGAGATCTTCTGTGATGAATATGTATCAGAATTTCATTTACATAGACTCTGTCTTATCCATGACTCTAATTGCTGCAAGTCATTTGCTCTGTGCTCTTTGTCTCCATCTTACAATGACTATGAAATTATTTGATCGGGGAAATGGGTAACAGGAATTGCAACACTCAATGGCGGTTGATGTAGAGAATTAGATGTCTTTCTTAATTATATTACTTCTTGGAACAAAAAAGTTAACATTCATAGGATTGGATCAATTTTGCATGTTTATATCTGACAATCTGAGTAACTTTTGAAGGTAACTATGCAAAATAACAATGTTAGTTTGTTCCTACCCCTTTGTTTTGATGACCTATATTATCATTGTTTTGGGCCCATTTGTTGTTGTTCTTTGTCTCTTTTGTTTCTGGTTTTTCTTATAATTTATTTTGCTTGGGTTTTAGTTTTCCCTATAATAAAGAAAGGATAGATGTACATGTATGGGTGTATATATGCCTAGAACTTCTCCTGAAGAGTGTACAAGAATTGATTTTATTATGTGTGATGGTATGAACAATTAATTTGAAGAAAATGAGACATGGTAGCCATTGCTAATTTCCTATTATCTTGTTGTGAAGTCCAGTAATGCTTTTATTCTTTGTTTTGATGGGCTTTAGTCTGTTTTGTATTATTTAATTTCAGTATGTGTGAAAGTATGAACAGCTATTTTGAAGAGAAAAGAGATATTATGGTAGCCATTGTTGACTTTCCTATTGTCTGGTTTTGAAAGCCTGTGATGCTCTCATTCTTTTGTTTTGATAAGTTTTATACAATTTTGTCTTGTTTGAATTCATTATATGTGAAGATATGAACAACTATTTTAAATAAAACAAGAGCCATTATGGTAGTCACTGTGGATTTTCTGTTGTCTTGTTTTGAAATCCTGTGTTGCTTGCATTGTTTTGTTTTGCTTTGTTCTGTTCTCTTTAAAATAAAAAAAAATTTAAAAAAAGAAAATTAAACATCCTTTATAAGGGCAAGAAAAAAAAGATGGAAAAATAGCATGCTGGTGTGGCAGAGATTTCTAAAGCTTCTCTGACAGAAATTCAGAATGATTGGTGGGATTGAAGTGCTTCTGATTCATCTATGGACAGTTGATTCTTCCAGATGTGACAAACAAGTTGAAATAAAGTGGCAATGGGTGTGCTGGGGCTACCAGCCTATCCACCATAGTAGCTTTTGGTCAAAGAATGATGAGGAGCCATGGAATGTGACATAAATCAGCAAAGGACACGTGGAAAGAGGCATAATTGTAAGGGCAGAATGACAGGACCAGGCTGCCAATGAAAGGTAAGAGGTACTGAAAAGAAGGACTAAAAGGCTGGATTAATGGGAGAAAATGTGACCACCGAGGGTAATAGGGACAGAGGAAGCTTTCTCTTATCCTTCCCTTCTAAGTTTAGGTAAAATATATTGAGGGTTTTCTATTAAACTAGTATTTAATAAATACTTATAAGCAGAAGAAAATAGGTAGCAAACTGTCGAGATTATATGAGTAGTTATATATCAAATCTAAGTTAATCCATAAATTCAATTGGGACTCTTAAAGGTAAACAGTTACCATTGCTCAGTTTCCTGGAATAGCTAATACTATAGGTATTAACCCCTGGAGGGTAAGGGAAGGAAGCAAGATTGGTTACAGAGAGAAGTTGTGGTAACAACAAACTCCCAGAAAGTCTTAGTTTGAAACCACAGAAAGTCAGCAAAGAAGATGACTTTTCAGAGTTTCCCTTAGTTGGGGATAAAGAATTAGGCTTTTGTGGCTCCACAAGCACCAGATAATGGACATAAATTTCCGCTGGGAATGAGAGAGAATTTTTACAAGGCAATTCTCCAGCTAAAGCCCATTCCCAGCTGGGAGCTAGAAGCAGCATTCACAACAGGAGGAAGAAAAGTTTTTCAGCCCTGAAAGGAGAGCAGCGTGCTCACCTGTTAAGAGTGAAAATACTGACCTTGTGCTCTGGTGAAATCCCAGTGCACGGGGAAAACTTCAAACTCCACTCCCAGGCAGTAAGACCACACCCTGCATCTGAAACCACCCCAAGACACATGAAAGGGAGCAGCGGGCCTAACTGGGCCATGCCCAGTGAACTACAAGCAGCGAGAAGGGGCTAGAATCCAGCGCTGGGCCCTGACCATGAGCCCTGGCAGAATCCCAGCGCACAGGGCAAACTTGGAACTTCGCTCCCAGGCGAACCTTGGACTACAGCGTATTATCTGTGCTAGCTTGAAGGAAGATTAAGTGACTGCCTCACTGAAACAGAAGATCTCAGCTGGCTCCAGTCAGTGCGATGAATATGCCCCTAAAATAGAGGTGTACAATGGGTAAATAGGGCCAGTAAAGCTCCCTCCAACTAACTGTAAGACCTTGGTAAGTCTGACAAGAGTGAGGATGACCCCTTCCTACACACAAAAAACATCAGGCAGAGTGAGGAGTGTGCCAAGAAGGACTCCCCCAACTTGAAGAAAATCAAAAGGCCTTATGAGACACAGGCACACAATAGGGACAAAGTAGGGCCTCAGCCAACACAAACACTATAGACAGGGAGATTTGATGACCTGGAACCACCTGAAGATAAAGTAATAGCAGGAACTAAAAGTTGACCTACATTAATGTCACTAGGCTTGTCACCCCAGGAAAAATATAGGACTCACACAACAGGCCCTGCAGCAGGAAGTCAGGTGACTGGCCAACCTATTCATTGTGGGACCCAGCAACTGGACAAACATCAACCTTACATTAGGGCCCCAAGATACACACTATCAACAGTTGACACTAGTGGGACTGAAGGACCAAACACTAACTCGAAAGGGGAAAATGGCAAAACGAAAAATCGAAATGCAATCTCAAGCATCTAGTCCACCAGGAGCAAGTATAGGAAACTTCGAAATAGAGAAGCCCAAAAGTAACACACCAGAAATCTCTGAAAAGATAGCGAATGAAATAAAAAAATAACTCCATGAGGCTGTACAGGAAATCAAATTAGAAGTACTCTGCCATGCAAAGATAGAAGTAACAACCTTACTAAAGGAGTTGCTGAGCGCAGCTAAAGAAGAAATAGAGAAAAAAGTACCAGAGCATGAGAAACTGAAACCTTGAATGAACAGTATAGAAAACAAGCAGAATTTATGAAGCAAACTCAAAGAGCCATCCAAGAAACAAAAATTCTATTCAAAGCATGCAAAACTGTTTAAATGACACTGAGGATAGGATTTTGGACCTTGAGAACAGGATTGTAATTAGTGATCATGAAACGATAGAACTTTTAAAAATAACAAAGCAGCATGAAATGACAATCCAGAAGCTTCAAGATGATGCCAAGAACAACAATATAAGATTAATAGGCATTAGTGAAGACACAGGAGTCAATGCAAATGATATAACCAAAATATTCACAGAAGTATAGCAGAAAATTTCCCAAACATGGGGAAAAAATCTGATATGCAGATAAGTGAGTCATATAGAACACCAAATAGTCACAACCAACATAAATCTACACCCAGACACATAATAATTAAAATCTCAGACATACAGCATAAAAGCAGAATACTAAAAGCTGTTAGAAAAAAGACACAACTCACCTATCAAGGAAAGCCCATTAGAATTACAGCAGACTTTTCAGCACAAACCCTCAAGTCAAGATGAGCTTGGAGTGACATATTTCAAGCCCTAAAAGAAAACAAGTTTCAACCCAGACTAATCAGCCCAGACTGATTGTACCCAGCTAATCTGTCTTTCAAATTTAATGGAGGAAACAAGATACTTCCATGACAAAGAACAACTGAAGAAATTCACATCTACCAAACCAACCCTAGAAACAGTATTGAAAGACATACTAGACAGAGGTAAACATGACCACAATCCCCAGAACAACAACAGAAAGAAACCATAAGTTAGGACAAGCAATTAAACAAGTGGGAAAAGCAGAAAGCAAACTATTGGAACATAACATGGCAAAGTCAAGCCAGTACATATCAGTGATATTCATAAATGTAAATGGCCTCAATTCACCTATCAAAAGAAATAGGTTGACAGAATAGATAACAAACATGATCCTACAATATGCTGTATACAAAAAAAACGCATCTGACCCAAAAGGATACTCACAGATTAAAAATCAAAGGATGGAAAACAGTACTCTATGCAACAGGAACCCAGAAAAAAGCAGCAGTACCCATTCTATTTGCAGACAATGTGAACTTCAAACCTAAATGATTAAAAGAGACAAAGAAGGTCACTACATACTCGTAAGTGGAAAAATTCAAGAGGATGAACTAACAATTATAAATATATATGCACCAAACACAGGAGCACCCAACTATATAGGACAGATACTAATGGACATGAAATACACAAGAACACATTTATAACAGGGGACCTTAACAGCCCATTAAGGAAAAAGAAATTGTAAAAACTGCATAAATACATGGAAGTTAAATAACAACCTTTTGAACAACCAGTTGGTACAGATGAAATTAGACAAGAAATAAAGCAATAATGACAATTCAGTGAAAATGTGAAAACAGCATACTATAACATGTGGAATGCAATGAAACTGTCTTAAGAGGGAAATATATAATAATAAATTGTCATATCAAGAAAATAGAATGAGCTTTCAATTCAGGGAGCCAAGAACCTGCAGGGGAGTCAGGACCATGTGAGGTGAGCCCCAGTGCTCCAGCACTGCCCTGGGAAGAGTTGACCTCTGCTCCCAGTGGTTGAGTTCCTATCCAGCTCCCTAGGACACTGGAATGGGCTCTGGAGATTTCCCGGGCCTCAGTGCACCATGCCCAGTGGCCTTCTTTCAGTCTGGGAGGAAAGACCATGCAGGGGAACTTTCAGCCCACTGGTGCTGACCCAGGGAGAGTTTCAGACCAGTGCTCACAGCAGTTCAGTTCCCGCCCACCGCCCTGAAACACTAGATTGGGCTCCAGATGTTCTGCAGGCCTGACTGGGCCAAGCTCAGTGACTTCATTCAGTTCCAGGAGCTGAGGGTGCAGGAGGTGATTTACAACATGCCCAGGGGAATCTTTGGAACACCACTCAAAGCAAGGAAATATAGGAAATTGACAAAATGAAAGACCAAAGGGCAATCTCAAATCTCCAGCCCATCCCAAGAAAGCCTAGGAGACATGGACATAGAAGAAGCGATACAACTGAAATGACTGAAATGATATCAACTGAAATAAAGAAGCAAGTCAGAGAAGCTATGGAGAAACTCAAATCAGAAATAATTTCCCAGATAAAAGAAGAAATGATAAAAATAGTGAAAGAAATAGTGAACACATCTAATGAAGACACAGCTAAAAAATTAGAGGAACAAAGCAAACAGATAGAATCCCCGAATGAACACTATAAGAAACAAACAGAATACATGAAGCAGATTCAAAGAGATATACAGGAAATCAAAACTTCTATTGAAAGTTGCCAAAACCACCTCAACGAAAGTGAAGATAGAATTTCAGACCTGGAAGATAAGATTGCAGCTACTGAACAGGAAAGCAAAGATCTTTAAAAAAAAAAAAAAGAAAGAAAAGAAAACATAATAAGCACAAATAAACAACCTAATGCTTCATCTGAAGCTTCTAGAAAAAGAAGAGCAAGTTAAAACCAAAGCTCATAGAAGAAAGGAAATTGTAAAGATTAGAGCAGAAATCAATGCAATTGAAACTGAAAAAACAATACAAAGAATGAATGAATCAAAAAACTGCTTTTTGAGAGAATAAACAAAATTGACAATCCCCTAGCTAACCTTATAAAGAAAAAGAAAAAAACCAAATTCACGCAATAAGGACTGAGGGAAATTACTACAGATCCCATGGAAATTCAAAAGATCATGAACACCTACTTTGAAAATCTCTACTCACACAGAGTGGAAAACACAGAGGAAATAGACAGATTTCTAGAAACATATGAACTATCAAACCTCAACCAAGAAAATATAGCAATTTTGAATAACCCAATATCAGCTATTGAAATTGAAAATATAATTAATAACTTACCAACAAAGAAAAGCTCAGGTCCTGATGGGTTCA